>JAODTR010075387.1:0-15288 GCA_025399935.1 Amblyopsis rosae | reverse complement strand
GGGGGTGGAGGGTTAGAAGGAGGCAGGGGTGGGTGTGTGTGGGGTGGGCTGGAGGTTGCAGAAGGGATGGGAGGGTAAGAAGGCAGATGTGTGCAGTGGTTGTCCAAAAGTGAGGACCGTCTCTTGCGTTTTTATTCCGCCAAATCATCCACCGACGCCGAATAATACCCAGACTAAACTACGCAAAAGAGACAAAAACTGATCCCTGACTGTGTTGACCAAGTCTGCGTCGATCTGCTCACCGCGAAGACGGCACAGAGATCCCTTTGAATCAGAGAAGCGAGAGAAGGTGAAATAAACCCTTCTGCGGAAGCTCTGGAACGGGAACTGGGCTGAGGAAGCAGGTGCAAAGTTTTACCAGGGATTGTGTTCAAACTTAATCTGAGATCAGTGTTTTTGGGGAAGGGTGGCTTTGGCATGAAGGAAGGAGGGCAGGGGGACTGTGTAGGAGCCAGACGGAGGGATAGAGTTAACAGAAAAGTATGTAGGAAGAGGCGTGTTTGTAGGAAACAAACATCTATGTTTGGGTTTGTTTCTCGTCACACAATCGTCTCCAACCTATTACTACTCGTTACATTCCACACTTGCCGCCTATACGGTAATGAGCGTCTGACCTTCCTGGACAAGGGATTCCTCCAACTTAACACCTTTCCAAAGATTTCTATTTTTTCATGTTTTTCTTTGCAGGAATGTTTGTTGAATTGAGGGTTACGCATAGATAGGTGACGTTGTTGACTGATAGGCCTGTACAAACTTAACTTTGAATTGAATGAGACTTCCAATCAAATCAAAATAACATGCCATTTTGCCATGTTATGTGACAAAAAGTCTGCTAAAGAGTACAAACCCGTTGCATAAGACCTTCATTCTTATTGCAGGCCTTGTGAAGAAGGTGCGCTCAGTCTTGGGTCTTCATGGACAGAAGTGCACTGAAATGTCCCTTGGCTTTTCAAGTTCAGAAGCAGATTGGGTTACAAAATTAACATAAGCCACTTGGGATACACTGTGCGCCCTCGCTTTTAATTTAGGGAACAGCCTAATTTACAAGAATACACAAGACCGTTCATTTCCATTGATGGTGGAGCGATAGCTTTGGGCGGAGAGAGGGTGATGGAGAAGTGGGGGGTGGGGTGGATCTCAGGTGGATCCACACCGATACATTGTGGGAAGGGGTGCGAGTCAGTCGGCTCTTTGTTGCCGCGAGGGACAGTGGACGTAACCGGAGCTCGGGGGGAGCAGGACGTGTGAAAGGATGCAGGACTTGGGGCCAGACCCCAGGCTTCCATTAACCAGCATCCAGGCTCTCCGCGGAGGATTCCTTTCTGCCACAGCATGTCTTGTTGTGTTAATGCACACATACCCGCGGCCAGGCTCTGAAAGGAGTACGAGAACAAAACGCCCCTGAGCAAAGGACCTTTCAACACTACGGGCAGTGTTCTCCCAACCGCAGAGAATGGAGATGCGGATAAGATGAAGACGACATGCCTTCGACACCTCCCGTTGAACCACACAATCAAATAATTTGTTAGGAATGTAGAACATGGCAGGGAAATGGTTCAATTGTGCCTAGTGATGTACACACACAAGTTACGTCACTCTTACTGGTTGAAGTCCAGATGTAGGTTAGCCTGGTGGCTTTGTGATTTTAAGATGCAGGGTTCCCACAAGTCAAATGTAAAATTCCCAGATTCTTCCCTGACTTTAACTGACTACAACAGATGTATGTTTATAAGGGACAGTCAGCATCATATAAACGATAAACAAATGAAAAATGTATGGGATGATATTTAATGTTGGTATTACTAATGTAAACAGATCAATATTTCAGTTGAGACATCTCAAAATGTAATAGGCTACCACATCCAGTGACATTTTGATGAATGGCAATACAATATTAATACAATACCAATACATTTCCATTATATTCCATTATTCAACCCAAAGCAAATGATAAAATTCCCTGACTTTCCATGTCTGGAATATACTTTTTAAAATTCCATGACCTTCCAAAAATACCGTGACCAGTGGGAACCCTGAAGATCGGCCATGGGAGGAATTGTGTAAACACATACTGTACCGTAGTCAATCAACGTTAGTGCACAGTGCATTGTTTACAATCAATGGCAGACCCATGATGGGTTCATGATGTATACTGAATAAAACACCTTCTGCTATACCTATAACAATCTGAATCTCCATATCATGTGACTGTGCACACTATTATTATATTCCTGAAAATAACAAATATTGGCTACTGTATTTTATATCAAATATTTGGATTAAACACAGTGCTTCTATAAATGCAAATGAGTATAATGAGACATAATTCTTAAGCAGATGTCAGGTAGCTTTGAATATGTAGGCCTACAGAAAAATGCATAAACCCACTTCTGAGGTACTACTTAATTTTACTTCGTTATAATAAAGTTATAACTTTATGCAGTGATTAATGGGCAGCCAATAATTGTTCCTGCATACACTATTTCTAAATACTTGGAACTCAAAAACTGGCGTTTAACAGTAATAAAAATTAAACTTTGTCAGTTGTACTAGCAATCTGTGATCCTGTTACACCACCATCAAAGACAAAGACTACACCACAACCACAAGTCCTACTCATCATAATATACAGTACATAGAATACACAATTATAATAATAATAATGTTAGGAATATGAACAACAATTAGCAGTGCTGACGGTACTAAAGCGGTAACAGAAATACACAAATAGCACACCATTCTATATTCATTGCCAACTCCATAATACACAATATGAATCACAGTTATATTATATTCATAGTTATTATCTTATTGTGATAAAATAAAACAATACAAATAACATTTCACTTTACACATCCTCCATTAGACAAAAATACAAACACGCGTTTCTATGGCACAGAATGGTGCAGATATATACGTCTATAGGGAATGGCATGACTGCAATACCTTTCCGTGGATGACATATGCCATGTCGGTCGGGCAGCTTGTGGGAACAGAGTTAGACTATCCGGCGCGGGGACCTCTGCAGAGTCCACCAAGCTTGACCTCGACAAAGAAAGACACTGGACCGGATTCTGGGTGATCTTAGTTCAACGGTCACCTAATCCCTGGATTGGGCCACTCTAAATCACCCGCCTCCCCCCAAATCTCTACTTAGCAGCAGTTGCCCCTGACCTGCCTCCCTATATTTCCCCCCCATTCACCAATGTCAAGTCTCCTACTGGTAACTCACACCAACCACCTCAGCCCAGTGACTCCTTCACCCGAGCACACAATAGGCCCTGTTCAGAGAGCCCTGTCCTGGGTGCCACGCCATGGGGCAAAGGCAGGCAGACCAGCATCGCTGCTGGTAATGGGACCGGGCGCTAGGGGCAACCGAGCCCGACTGCCCCCCGCCCCCCGACCTTAGCCTGACCTCGTCATCATCATCGGCAGTAAACTCGGTGACACACCGGCTGGTGTTGTGTGACCCAGTGGAACCGCTCTGGGTGAACATTGAACTATTGGAGATGTAGACTCGCTTTTACTACTTGCTACACTTAAGCTCCTACCTGTATAACCGTATATGCACTTCACCAATTTATTACAAGTCCCTCGCCTCCATCATTGCCTTGATGGGATCGGTGCAATCTATGCAGTACAAAGGCCCTTGGCGGAGCCAACCAACGGCTCCCCAACGACCAAGGGTTCCCCAAAGACAGAGGGCCCCTGGGGCACCTGTCTAGTGTGCCTGGTCAGTAATTTGGAACTGGCTCTCTGTGCAGGGTTGGGGAAAATACCAACAATCTTGCATTGCCCAGTCTCTCTTGAAATGGATGGCAGCAGTTAGACATATTGGCCTCACCAAAGCCAATTAGTGGAAAAACTAGCTTTCATTCAAACTAGGTCAAGACAAAACAATAACATTAAACAACAGCATTTAACTACCTTAACTTTATTAAAAAAAATGTTTTAAGTAACCAGTAGAACAACCCCAAATATGTACTGTAATAAACATGTTCACAGTAACCTGTGACCCACATGGATAGGAGATTCTGCGAGACATAACGCAGATCAATAGTGAAATCTTTTAAGGTTGCTGAATTGCAGCAGCTCTTGACAAATGACCGCTTCATAAGCTGTTGTAGTTAGTTGTAGTACATTTGTGTGTGCGAGTGAGCGCGCATGCACGTGTGCTATGGGTATCACATTCAAGCCTAGGCTTCTGCTGTTGGGAGGTTTTGGACAGGAATATGGAGGGAATGCCCCAGAAACACAAGCCTATACCTGACACATATGGAATGGCATCTTTACTGCTTGGCAGAAAGGCACGCATGCCAGCGAGTGGACCCACACATCACATACGAGAGCCAAGCAGCACTCAAGCCTATGAAACAGAGCTGTGAAGTTAAGTGTAGCCATGCATAGCGCAGGCTACCACACTGCTTGGGGTGGCTTGAGGAATTCTTAAGTAGATTATAATATATAATGTATATGTATTATATTATATAGTATACAGAGAGAGATAGAGAGAGCGATGTCACATTTAGCAACAGTTGACTTTCCCATGGTAGCAGTCAGTGGCTGTGATTACATTGGTTTCAAACACCAGTACTGGACTAGTGGTGGTTACTTGCCTAAATGTCTTTGGTCACGAAAAATGGTTACACACCATACAATGAGCTGAGCTGTGTCCCAAATAGATATAAAGCCTAGGTAATGAAGAATACAACTTGCCTTAACATTATCATTTGCTAGATATTGATACACGAGATTCAAATAAAACTGGATTGCAGGTGCTAGGCATATTATTTTAAAAAGGTAATCCTTATGTAATATTGTGCAGGCTTTTATTTTAAATGTGCAATTATTTCACTGTTTGCATATTAAGTGCATTTTAAGAACGGTTTTAACGGCAACACATCGCACAATACAAACCCAAACAATGCTTCGCAGCTCAATTCTGATCCATTAAGTGTGTTTTGACAGCTGTAATGAAAGACACAGATACGTGACATTGGCTATACTGTGCAGTTATCTATATGCAAGATCCCTATATGTTCAAGACAACAGTCAGACTACTGTACTGTAGTGTTGAACAGCTTTTATCAGGCTGAACATGTGAAACATTTAATGAAATCTACTGTACGTAACTGAGTAAATATATTCACACATTGCATCTTCTCCATGACCCTATTTAGAGCTTAGCTTTCACGGTGTTCAAACAGTTTGCTATTCCCATTGTTAATAAATCATTAAAACAGTGTTCAGACAAACATAATCATAAAACTAAACCCCATCTACTGTATGTAATGTAATAAATATGCTGATTAGAAACAACATCGCATCTCTCTAGCTGTCAGCTAGCAGTTGTGTGTCGTGCTAGCGCAAGCTACGACGTGAACCGGCGGAAAGGAAGCGGTCCCAACCCCGTGACCCCCCAGGTCCTGTGAAGCTGGGCTGGAGGGCCACAGCTCCGCGAGTGGAGGGCCACAGTGTCGCGGGTGAACCCCCAGTGTCAAGTGACCGCAGAAGGGGAAGTGGCCGCGACACAGCGGACGGTGTGCGGTTACGGCTAACCGCAGAGTGCCGGGCCTCATCGCCGTCGAGAGGGGGGGAGGGAAAAGACAGAAAAGGAAAAAAAAAAGAGAAAATAGAAAGCTACTCCATTCACAAGACGACGCACTGTAATCCGAGTGTCTGACACCCCTTATTTTTTCTTCACCCCAGACCTTCTCCGCCCCCCAATCCCGACCCACCTTAGCCTATATTTCTCTTTCCGCCAGGGTGTCTTTCCTGAGTGGAGGTGAGCAGTCTCTGTGCGTTCTAAAACGTTCATGTTAGACGTGCTCCCCATGTCAGCTCTCTGTGGGCTAGCCACATGTGGTTAGCTGAGGACAATTACCATGCTATCGCACCAGTTTGTTTGTCAAGGCTGAGTTAACAAGCTAACACGCTAAGCAGGACACATCTTACCGTAAAATATATCTATTGTTGAATGAATGTGCATAGCCTACATACTGTCCATAGTATTTATACAACATGGCAGAGTTTTTAGCTGTCCACCCCAAGGACGTATTAGATCTACTGTAGATACAGCACTTAAAAATGGGGCGGCCATTAATCGTAAAGTGCTCCCAGAGCGTATATGCAGCTAAGACTGGGTGAAGCTTGTCGCTACTGCGTTTATATGTCCTAGCCACACTTCTCTATGCCTACCACGCATCCAGGAATCCATGCTTATGTCCTGTAATGATTCAGTCAAGTGAAAGGATCAGGCTTTCCTGGCCCCCTATTACACACTGCAGTGTTGAATGTTGGACAACGTGCAAGGAGGAAAGCAAGACATTCCCGCCTGATCATGGGAATCATTCGCCCACAGCACGTTATCCACCCACAGAAGGCCATCTTCTGCTTTGCATGTTATTCACCGATCAGTGAAATAATGTACAGGTTCTTTTACTAGTCACGCACACAACGGAAAAGTTCACAAAGCAAACGTCTGCTGCGAGGCCCCTTTACATCAAACATGACTTTTTTCTAGTGTATTATTTGCACTTCAATTAAATAATTATGAATGTATTAAGGTTTTATCTGCTTTAAGGTAGATTTTTCATACTTTCACCGAGCTATTTAATGAGTTGACCATTGATGTTACATAACAATTGCAGAACAATCCATTAAAATTCTGCAGCAGCCAGCAAAAGCTTGGATTTCTACTGTACACGGTTCATAGTTTGTTTCTTTGAATTATTTCTGGAACAAATTCACCTCCCTTTTTCATGTTGATCATTTCTGACATAATTCTGGTGTAAATGGGCCTCAACTTGACTGATTTAACTCTTTAATTCTTGATTTGGTTTATGGTGGACCGACGCTACTAATTTGCTGTCGTCATCAAGCTGCATTTCCTCAAAAGAACAAATGTTCATAAATAAGGTGTCAGTTTGTGTCAGTTGTAACAAAAAAGCTTGGACAGTTGGGAGACGTCAATCAAGCGGAGCGATTGGTCACAACAATTCAAAACATTTGTGTTGCAAGGACAAATAAAACGTGCCTATAATTTATACCAAGGTTCAATACCGTCTCTTAGGATTCACAGAGTAGCATGCGTGTTGTCGCCCACCGCGCTCAAGAGCCAGAGGAGCTACATCGGGCCTTGGCCCTGGGCACCACCAGGATCTCGTCCCCGTCCTGGATGCTGTAGGAGTGCAGCGCGCGGCAGCCGTACTTCATCTCCTCGGGCCCCACCACGGACGCCAGCTCCCGGGCAACGTAGAAGAGCCTCATGCCCCTGGCGGGCAGCTCCACCAGGGCCCTCAGCCGCTTCCTCAGCTCCCCGACCGTCTGCTCCAGGCTCAGGCTGACCGTCTCCACTCTGTCCCCCCAGCGCACGTCCACCGCGGCGCTGCGGGGGCTGAGGTCCACCTCGGCCAGCGGCGCCAGGCGGCCATATTTGGCTACCAGCTCGTGGTATCTTGTGGGGGGAGAGCGGACAAATAAGTGGAATTAATTGCCTTCTGGACTTCTTGCAGAAACGGGGAGGGAGGGAGATGCAGGTGCTGCTAGCGAGAACGGGCTTTATAATTTGAGGGTAAATAATATGAGCTCATTCGGCTGCGCTTTTCTGAACGTGCGTGTGAATACGTGCACTCTTGCACGTGCGTGTGTGTGTGTGTGTGTAGGGTTGGGTGAGAGTGGTGGGGGAGAAGGAGAAGGAGAAGGGGAGAAACACTGAGTTCTCTGCCTCTCCCCTGCCGTGAGAAAGCTCTCAGCCACCTCTGGGGACGGCTGCCTCCAGATAAGAACCCGGGAACGATTAAATAAAATCCTGTAGAAAGGGCCAGCGCTTTTAAGGCTACTGTACCAGCTGGGCCAATCAAAGCAATTTCCCTTCCCTCCCTAAATACCGCCCCACAAAGCAAATCCCCCGGCCTGCAGTTCCTGGCCAAAACTCCCGGTGCACCCTGGGAATTCTCTTCTAAGACCGCAGTGCACAAAGTGCCATTCTAGGAGAAGCTATTTAGCTAAAAGGTCTCGTTTCATGTGGTAATGTGGTTTAATGCGATAAATAATCTTAACGAGTGACAACAAGGTATGCTGAATGTTATGTCCAATAGTATTTAGTAGACACAAATCTGCGCTGTTAATAGCCCACTGCTTTGAACAGCACCAGCGTATCGGGGCTAGTGTGGTTGCTATCTAGCCTAGATCTTTATTGACTACTCTTTCTCTCTGCTGTTCCCGGGCTTTTTTTAATCCCTTAATCTCGCTCATTGTCTCACTTTTCTCAAGTCTGCCGGTTGAAAGAAGACCTGCTAGGAAGCTGAAATGCTCATTTCCTCACTGGATCCTGCCCTGGACATCTACTTCTTCCTCTTTCAGACCCTCTCTACCTCTTCTAAGGCTATTTGGTTTTGCATATTTTCTATTCCTACCTTGCGGCTTTATCTTCCCATTCACCTAATCCCTCCCCCTTCCAGCCAAGTCATATCTTTCACTTTCTTGATGTCTTTCTTGAGTTTACTGTTAACACAGTTGCTAGTTGCTCAAGATTTTCACACCCATTTCCATGCATCCATCCATTCTCTCTCTCTCTCTGTGTCTCTCTCTCTCTCCCTCCCTCCCCCTCCCTGTGGGGGGATGTGTGCGTTACCCGCCCCGACAACCCTGATCGCCGAGGGCATGTGGGTCACGACCAGTCCCCTCATCCGTATAGGAAAGCATCGTGTCAGCGTACATATACGCCATTTAAAAGGTGGAGGCAGCGATTGTATGCGGATACACTTTTGGTTAAAGTCAGGGAATATCAGCGAGAACATTAAAAGGTATAGTCAGCTATCGCAAGATAATTGTGAGCTAATACACTTTTGGTTAAAGTCAGGGAATATCAGTCAGAACATTCAAATGTATAGTCAGTTACCGCAAGCTAGTTGTAAGCTAATACAATTTTCAAATTCACCGAATATCTCATGCGTGCATTTCGCTATCTTAGTGTTCTCTGTGCGTGCTGAGAAACATGTTTGGTACCGACTCCGTAAATAGCAACAGAAACAAAGCACCAGCACAACAACAAAGCCAATATGCTTTGTCAATATACAGTCAATGGGTTTCAGTGTGGGGGGGGGAGCTACAGAGGGATACTGTTTTGATTTGAGCTCAAAGGCAAGCGTTCTCGAGAACAACTAACCCTGCCTTTAAAAGGTGTTTTTTGTTAAATTAGGTGAATATATTCTCACTGTCCACTAGCTGCTTGATCTGTCACTCTGGTGTCATTAAATGGGAACATAAACAATGTGGTGCAGACCGCACCACAAAACACTATCCCAGCATTGGCAAAGCGTTTCCAATGTGGGGGGCAGATATTCTGTAACCTGACACGCCAGAGGAATTGTGGTCACAAGTCCATCTGGGGAGCCGTACATTGAAACTGTTTGTGAATGGCTGTACTTTAAAAAACAAATACTTCGACGTTGATTGGATGAACCATCTGGTCGTTTTCGCTGTCGGCACCATGGTCGGCACACCTAAACCACACACCTTAACCACACCTGTATATATACATATTGGGGAAAACTAATACGTCGCTGGGTCTTGTGACATCAGGAAATGAACCAATTCAAGGTTTGCGGTTGACATAGGAGGTGTATACATAAAGGAAAAAGAAAGAAAAAAAACAACCTGCTACCTTCTGTATCACTTTTCCAATCAGAGAATTCCCAGCACAAAGGAGTCATTGAGTGGGGAGAGAGTGGTGGCATTGTCTCCCAAAGGTTAGTTTCCCCCAGTCAGGGGCCGCGCCTTCCCTCGCAAGCCCCTCCCCCACATTCAGCTGAGGTTAAGTGGAATGCAGTTGGTGAACGTGTGCAGGTCTGAGTCCAAGCTCGGACCTCAAAGGTCTTCAGAAAGGGTTTATATATGTTGATAAACAACATGTGTCAAATACAAAAAAAACTGGATTGCTTGAACTGTTAAATGATGTGATTTAGTAGTTAGTCACAGAGCTATACTGCCGTCCAAAGGCTAACCGCAGTAACTACGTATCTGGTAAAATTGTGAGAAAGTTTCAGATTAAAATTTGTTTTTTGAGAAAAATAAAATGTCAGAAAATACATAACTGGCCAGTAAAACAAAACCTTGTTTGCGTAGTCACTATATTTTGCTTTATTGCACTTTGTAGGGTAGTCAGTATACTTGAGGAATGTATGGTAATTTTGACATTACTTTACATTACTTATAAATAGTAAAACCCGAGGACCTGATTCAGCGGCCTATTTATACTTTTCATCTAATTAAACAGCAATTCCCTTGGCCTATCATAAATATCTCAATGTTTTTGTGTGTGTGTGCGTGCGTGCATGCATGCAAGCGTTGTGTGTGTGTGCAAGTGTGTGCGGCGTGTGTGCGTGTGCGTGAGTGCATGCAGGTGTGTGTGTGCGTGCAAGCGTGTGTGTGTGTGCAAGCGTGTGTGTGCGTGTGTGCCTGCGTGTGCGTGCGTGCGTGTGCGTGCGTGCGTGTGTGTGTGCAAGCGTGTGTGTGTGCGCGCGCGTGCCTGCGTGTGTGTGTGCGTGCAAGCGTGCGTGCGTGGAGGAGTACCTGTCTGGGCGTTCATCCTCTGGACAGCCCTGGTAGTGGCGGATGAAGAACCGCTCAGCGTCCTCGCGCTCCCCGTCCATCACCACGCTGCCGTTCAACACCGACACGGACGGCAGGCTGCACAGGGCCAGCACACACACGCACGGAGCGTCAGTTAGTGTGTGCGTCACCGTGACAACCGGGTTTGTCACAGTATATCAGTAGAAGAAATGTGAAATAGCGTAAAAGATGCATCACTAATGAGCATGAAAATTGTAAATACAACTTATGCATGTTTGTAATAATAATAATAATAATAATACACAGCGTTCCATATTATGCAAATTGGAATTTAACATTAAATATTTTGTTTTTCAATATTTTGTTTTTAAATCAAGCTCATGGATGGTATTGTGTCTCCGGGCTCTTTGGATCAATCTCAGACACCTGTGATAATTAGTTTGCTAGGTGAGCCCAATTAAAGGAAAACTACTTAAGTAGGCCACAGGTTTCAAGCAATATGGGAAAGAAAACGGATCTCTGCTGCAGAAAAGCATCAGTGCAATTCCTTTGACAAGGTATGAAAACATTAGACATTTCAGGAAAACGTAAGCGTGATCATCGTACTGTAAAGAGATTTGTGTTAGATAAAGTGCAGATAAAGGCATAATGAGGAAGGTTACTGCCAGACAAATTAATCGGATTAAGGGAGCAGCTGCTAAACTGCCATTACAAACAAGCAAACAGGTATTGGAAGCTGCAGGTGCCTCTGGAGTCCCGCGAACCTCAAGGTGTAGGATCCTCCAGAGGCTTGCAGTACTATTTGGCCACCCCTAACCAATGCTCACAAGCAGAAACGGTTGCAATGGGCCCAGAAAAACATGAAGACTCATTTTCAAACAGTCTTGTTTACTTATGAGTGCCGTGCAACCTTGGATGGTCTAGATGGATGGAGTAGTGGATGGCCACCATGTCCCAACAAGGCTGCGACGTCAGCAAGGAGGTGGCAAAGTCATGTTTTGGGGCCAGAATCATGGGGAGAGAGCTGGTAGGTCCATTTAGGGTCCCTGAAGGTGTGAGAATTACCTTGGCAAAGTATATATACTTTCTGACTGACCACTTTCTTCCATGGTACCCAAAGAAGAACCATGCCTTCCGTAGCAAAATCATCTTCCTGCATGGCAATTTACCATCTCATGCTGCAAAGAATACCTCTATGTCATTGGCTGCTATGGCCATAAATGGCCCCCATCCTCCCCTGTCTGACCTCAACCCTATTGAGAACCTATGGAGCATCCTCAAGCAAAACATCTATTAGGGTGGGGGGCAGTTCGCATCAAAACAGCAGCTCTGGGAGGCTATTCTGACATCCTGCAAAGAAATTCAAGCAGAAACACCATAAACTCACATGTTCAATGGATGCAAGAATTGTGAAGGTGATATCAAAGAAGGGGTCTTATGTTAACATGTAACTTGCCCTGTTAAGATGTGTTTGATTGAAATAGCTTTTGATTTCTGATATGCTGCAAGTTCAACAAATTACCATTTTCAGTTCTTTATAACCTATCAAATGTTTTGCAACTCTTTTGTGCATAATAATTTGGAACAGTGCATTTTGACTTTTAAATTATATTTTTTAATACTAATATAAACACTTTTAATTGAATGGTTTGTTCAATGAAATTTGACTTATACCCTAACAGTTGATGACTTGAGAATTATATTTGAATAGACTATTTAGCAAAATCTGTGTAAAATATAATTTTCATAATAATATTAAACGCGGTGTAATAATAATACAGTAATTGCTTGTCTTGCCGTTTATTATTTAATTGTGACCTTATACTGTGATATTAACTGTAGATATTGTAATGATTTATTTTATATTTAGAAATGTTAACATGATGACTTTGCCATCTGTAAGCGCCCAACTATAAACATTAGTATGTGTGCAAACTCACTGTGCTACAATGAGGCTACGTCTCTCCTGATTGGTGTAGGGCAGCAGTAAGGGCACACCCATCGCCTTCACCTCCTCCAGCTTTGGGAAGAAGTTCAATCTCTCAATATCTTCCCATTTGCTCAGCCCTGAGGAGATACAAAGACTAAATGTAAACTGTGTGTTAAAGGAGAGCACTGGGCAAGTTGTCTCCAATATCTTCCCATTTGCTCAGCCATGGATAGAACAAACAAAACGAAATGTAAGTAAACTTTGCGTTAAAGGTGAATACTGGCAAATGACACCTATGACCTGGGACAGTTTCACAGAATTAACGTTACATTTTAAAAGCACGTGTTTTGGGGGAGTTTGGCAGTTATTGGCTGTCCAGACACATTTCCCATTAATATCTAAATGATGTTCTACATTATTTTATTTTGGTCAGAAACAGTTGCCACAGCAGAACGAGTTGTGAAAATGAAGTTCCAGGTCAAAAGTATCCGGAATTCCCTTTTGCTGTACAGGAACAATAATCAGTAGGTGTGTTCTAAGGTCTCTCTGCGACAGCCAGACCTGAGTTGTTGAGGTTGAAGCTGCGCAGGTTGGGGAACAGGTCGTGTAGCGTGTCCCGGGTATCCTCCACAGCCCGCAGGCTGTTGTTGGCCAGCACCAGAGCGTGCAGGCCCGGGTACATGAGCCCCAGCTTCCTCACCTCCGCCCACTCCTGCAGCCGGTTGCCCGTGATCTGGAGCAGGCGCAGGGACGAGCACGGCTTCTGGGACGCAGACACTCTGTCGTAGCTGTTCAGACAGAGGAAGAGCTCCTCCAGCCTGCCAGGGGGCAGCAGAGGGACGCAAGACTAGCGCAAGTGGTGGAGAAGGAATAGAAGATTCGCAATATGTTTATCTAAAATGCAGTTTTGTGATTTAACAAAATAAATAAAACTAGCTACTTCTCAACGCCCGTTCCTGGTTCTTGGCTACATATTTGTTGTAGTGTTTGGGTCAGTGTGTGAGAACATTTATAAAATAGATTATCTTTAAAAAATAATTCAGGTGCTGAATAGAGCTCCTCAAAAGAAAATATAAAATATACATGCAAATATATATGGTGCATCTGTGTACATATACATGCATACTTATAACTGATACAGTAGTATAAAACATTAAAAAATAAAAATTCACAGCAGACACATACTCATGCTGCATAATACAATCTTACGTGCTCCATCCACACTGTTATTGAGGTATAAGTATGGGATATTCCACCGGGCAGGGGTAGCTATTGTTATGAAACAACATTCGCTGGGGGCTTCTTTGTGGACGGTGGAACACAAAGACCAGAAGTCTGGACTATGGGATACACCGATCATGAATTTCTAGGGCGATACCGATGCTAAAAATAACAATTTGGCCAATAGCCAATGCCGATACCGACGTTGGTGAAACGTTGAAGGACAGACAAAATGTTCTTGAATTTTGTTGTGAAAACACATTGCGATCTTACTGTAACTGTGGCTGTTATAAGTGGTGTCATACTGCCACCTCTTGGTTCTTCTCCAATATAGCATTAAGCCAACACTAAACTGATTATTATTATTATTATTATTAAACCTTTATTTAACCAGAAGGCACACAGAGATTAGAATCTCTTTTTCTAGAGCGTCCTGACAGCAAGTCATATACAAAAACAACTACACAAATACTGTATTGTAACAATATAAATACTGTATGTAGCAGCAACAATTAACAGAACTGACTTATAGACAGCGACAGGTCAAAGAATCAACCTCAAAGTCCCTCCTCAACAGTGTTGGGCAGTAACTAATCCAAGTAATACCGCAATAATGTGTTACAAGAACAAGATTTCTGGTCCTAGCAAATTTAGGAGCTAATTGAACCGACCTGTCCAATCATCTGGTTTGAGAGGCTGCAATGTTTTCACTTTGGCTGATGCCTAAGATTTATTGTTCCAATAAAGAGGATTCAGTTCTAAAATGAGCTGGTTACACAGGTTGTCATTTTTCGGAAGGGGCGAGAAAGGGTAGTGATTGTGAAAGTAATTTAGTAATGTAACTAGTAACGTAACTAGTTTCTTTTAATACCCAATAATAAGTTAAGTAATGTTATTACTTTTTGAAGGAGAAATAAGTAAATAGTAACTTATTACAATTCCTGAGTAACTTGCCCAACACTGGTTTGGTGATTAAAAAATATGAATACTGATGCGATGCAACACAAACATCGGTGAATGCCCATGTTAGCAAGGTGAACAAGCTAGTGGGCTTGGCCAAGGTACCCAGAATGCACTCTGGTCTACTCTGGTCTACTCTGGACGGGCACTTACTCCGGCGTGTTCTGGGTGAGCGTGTGCACGGTGTCCCAGCTGACTTGCGTGTTGATGAGGACCAGCCGGCGGACCCGGGAGAAAGCCAAAGCCAGGCTGGGTTCCAGCTCCACACCGCTCAGCGGGTTGGTGCTCAGGTTGAGGAAGTCCAGCTGCGGAATGTTTGCCACGATGGTGCCAATCTGGCAGATTACAGACATTGATATCATTTTATTTCTTACTCATTTCTGAAAAAGTAATATAGCAAATTAATCTACATTTCAATCTTTTTTAATCAAAGCATGTGCATTTAAACTGATTTAAATGGTAAATGGACTGCTTTTTATATAGCGCTTTAATCCAAAGCGCTTTACAGTATTTTGCCTCACGTTCATGTAACAGGGTTTGTATTGACAGTTGTTAATTTCACCAAAACATTGTCCTAATTTCATTTTTGAGTTTGAATCTCC
>JAODTR010075335.1:0-15291 GCA_025399935.1 Amblyopsis rosae | reverse complement strand
TCCCATTCTGACATTCAGTTTGGAGTTCAGGAGATTGTCTTGACCAGGACCACACCCCTAAATGCATTGAAGCAACTTCCATGTGATTGTTGATTAGAAAATTGCATTAATGAGAAATTGAACAGGTGTTCCTAATAATCCTTTAGGTGAGTGTAGGTTGAACATATTAAACAGACCTGAACTGTTTCCACTGGCTGACGGGTGTCTTAGAGCCAGGTGTGCCAATAATGCAGATTTACTTAACCCTTGTTATTCCCGTTTTTTCCATTTTCAATGTTTACCAAAAGACCAATAATTGATGTAGATTTAAAACTCCAATAATGCAGTGGGTGAGTCCACCACACAAATGGCTGAGTAACATGATCACCACACTAGGATTAAGTTTCAAATCATGAGTGAATTCAAATTAGACCTCACCCCAACTGTCTTTATTATGCACTACACATATACATTACACTTAAAACTAAGAACCCAACAGAGGCCACAGTAACAAATTAAACAAGTCAATTGTCAGATATAGGTTAGAATGAGCTGAAAATCACACTTAGTGTCCCTTTAAATACATCATATGTGTGTCAGGACATGACATTAATGCCTTCCCCACAAACATTGCAAGATCTGCATTGTTTTCTAATCACAATAACACGTCTCCATATGCCCACGTGTAATGCGAGAAATGACTAAATCTGAGCACGCAGAATTAGCGATCGTGTGTGTGAGTTCCCACCACTAATCTCTTGATGAGCTGGTCTCTCTCCGTGAGTTTCTCCTGAAGTCGCCCCAACTGCTGCTCCTCACATCGAGGTTCCCTCCTCCTACATCTGTCCTCCCTCTCACGCAGTCTGGAGCATGCACGCGCGCACACATGCGCGCACACACACACACACACACACACACTTGAACCTCTTCTCAAGAGTGGAGGCAGGTTCTCATCAGCTTGTTAGGTTACAGTATGTCTCGATTCGGACACACCCCGCAGCATGTTAAGTTCCGTGGTGCCTAGCATTATACATATCTCCCACAGGATATTGTCAGCTGTCAATCACCCAAATACGGTTTGTGTATACATCCTCACTTTGACAAGGCATACATGATAAGAGGCTTTGCATCACAGTGAATTGCTGTCAGATGGTTAGGACAGCCACAGCAAGTCTACTGTCAAAAGGTAGAAAACTACAAAGCATGATTTTAAGCCTGTATTGTCACCTCTGCCATGCAAGTGTTAGTATTGTGAGGCCATCCTGATCTTGCTAGCTCAAGTTCATTTCACAATCAGTCTGGAATCCCTCAATTGTATGTTATAACGGCAGTGCAAATATATTTGAATCAAACTTCCTTACGTACGATTGGACTATATACTGTACCTTTGTCTCACCCAATCAGTATGTTTAACCAATCAGCTTCAGTTTAACAGCCAATCAGCCAGCTGAATGGCTGTTCATGTCTAAAGGGGCGACAAATGTCTTTGCATTGAGGGGTTCCTGACTAATACTCACTGCAAAATGTAATTGAAGCTCGCTAGATCATGATGGTCTGATGAGGGTAAAGTGTGGGCACCGGTAATATATATATGCTCACTATTTGCCCATTTATGCATCTGCGTCAGAGCTACGCTGGAACATACGGATAGGGCGTAACCTACACGTCACCCTACGACGGTGTAGGGTAGGGCTGACCTGCACCTCTCCAAACATTTGAGTAGTGCTTTGGAATTAGGAATGTTTCTAACAATCCTGGTATAGTTATTAGATTTGCTGGACAGAAACATTTTTATGTGTCTTGCTTGAGCATTATTAACCAAGACTAGCCTACAACTGCACATGACAAGACAGGGACTTTCCTGGGATTTCCTTGTTGCACGGGCAGCGAAAAGCGGTCTTTTATAAATACTATTTTGTGTCGGAAGATTGTTTGCTATGATACATGTTGATATAAATAAGACATTCGCTGGAAATAAATATTTTTCTATGCTTATTTCAAAACGTTTACACTAAATGTGTGTCCTAATTCTGCCGCATAAACAAGCCATGGCTTCACTTCAATCGCATGTGCAGTCAACGCACACAGGTCCACGCGGCCGACAGACCAGCGCAGAAGTATAATATGTTGAAGCTACGTCTAGGCTCGACACAGAAGCATGTACGGCTAATCTAAGGGTTGTGTGTGTGCACACGAGCGCGTGCATTAACTCACTCAGCCTCCAGGGCGGCGATGCGAGCCTGCAGGTGTGTCTGTGCGCTGCTGTACTCCGACACCAAGCTCTGCATCTCCCGCTTGTGCTCCCGCCTGATCTCCTCCACCTCCTCCCGCCGCTTCTCCTCCTCATGCTCTCTCCTGCGCTCCTCCTCCTCCTCTTTCATCTCCTCCTCCCTCCTCTCCTCCCAGTGCTTCTGGGACTCCTCCAGCTTCTCCATCTCCACCCGCAGCTTCTCCACCTCCTCCTTCAGCCGCTGGGCCTCCTCCTCCAGCTGAGCGTCGGTCTTCTTCAACGTGTCCGTCTTCTCCTCCTCCTCCTCCTCCTCCTCCTTCTCCTCCGCTTCAGACTCCTCTGGTGTCAGCCTGGAGGAGAGAAGATGAAGGAGAGGGGGAGACATTTGGAGGGCAGTCTATTGGTCTGGCATGGTGCTAATGGTTCAAACCCTTACCTGCTCCTTGTAAGACTTACTTTGGATAAAAGCAGCTGCTAAAAGGAATAAAAAATAAATCAAAGGGAAACACAGAGGAGGACACGCACCAGATAACCACCATTACCGTACTGTTTAAAAGCTAGCCACCAGTAGATATACAGCATATAGTGCTCAGTATGCAGGCATTTCCTGGAATGGTGTAATTCTTGATTTTGTTTACAAAATCTGCTATGCGATGTAATAACGATTATTAATGGTCGATTTGATTAAGAAATTTGTGGGGTTGACCGGTGGAATTCTGGGATATGGTGATGATATGACGTGTACTGCATAGCAAAACCATTTTACAAGGAGACTGATACAGTTCAGGACAGCGGGAAATGCAGTATTTGGATGGATTATAGGCTAACCATACATGCAAACATGAGACACGAATAATTAAAGAGGCAGCCGAAAATGAAAAGCTACCAAAAATATTTAATTTGTACGTAGTCTATTTCTTGTAGCAAGCGATCCTCTTCCAGAATGACCTGTATTAAGACAATGGGACAGAGCAGTCTGTCTGAACTTGTCAAACACATCTTAAAGCAAGCCTGGAATGTGCACTTATGAATTCAGTTCAACTTCATCAAATTGAGTTAGGCTATTTGTCTGTTGATCAACCAGCACACTTTTCACTTGTCAGTGCGCCGTCACCAATAATGATTCCATCTGTCATGGCGCTCAGACGTCAGCTTTCATCTATGGGTTTTGACTTGGGAAATGATAATTGTCTTGTAAAACAGTGCGTATGTCTTGATATTAGGCATCAGTAGGCTGTTGCCATTTACATTGGGTTAAATTTAGAAATGGCTATTATTGTTAAGGGCCCGCTTTCACCGCTCTGGATTGGGGCCTGTTGTTGCCTTGTTACGCCATTGATACCCGGCAAGCGAAACCATTTACTCTTACATAAAATAAGTCTAAGCCCTGGTCCCACCATACATTCTCCCTGGTCTCTACCTTTCTTTTATCTTCTCCCTCAGAGCAGTGTTCTCTCTCTGTAGCTCCAGCACAGCACAGCGGCTCTCGTCCAGCTGTCGCTCAAACACCTGCCATTGGTTCTGCTGCTTCAGGTCCTGCACACGAACACACATGCACACGAGCACATGCACATGCACACGCACACGCACACTGTACATCCCTGCTGCCAGTATCTCCACAAGAGAGGTTTTTGTAATGACCTAATTTGCCAATGCAATGAATTCTGATTGCAAGCCAACTGTGATAGAGGCAGCGCCAATAGGTGTCACTTAAAGTTACTGTATAATGCAGATGATTGAAACACCTCCCAACCAATCACTGATATTGTTTGAATTTTCAAACACACAGTGGACTGAACATTTTGAACGTTCAATTAACTTTTCTACTGAACGACACGTTTCCTCAAAAACATTCAAAACATTCCTGAGCTACTTTCAAAGATGTTTTCTCAGTTTAATGGGCGTGGCTAGTCTATAGTGGATCCTTACTCTGCCAACGAAAAGAATAATCACCAGCAGTTATGGTCATTACTGTATCTTATGTGGGCTGCTACACAAACATATATCTAAATCCACAAGACAGCATTTGTATTATAAAATAGTATAGAATAAAATATAATAAACTAAACAAAGTGTTCCAGAAATATAATAATCGAATAAAATACTGTAAGAAGATGATTGTCAATGTGTGTGCGTGTGTGTGTGTGTGTGCGTGTGTGTGTTACCTGCTGCAGGGCCATCATCTGTGTGTGAGTGCGTAGTTCAGCCTGGAGGTCTTCTATCTGCTGCATGTGCCTTTGGGTTATCTGCCGGCTCCATTCTGTGTGTTGCTGGGTTAGCTCTGCACGCTGCTTATCTGATCACACGCACATGCATGAACGCACACACGCACACACACACGCACACACACACAGACACACACACACTCGCACGCACACACGCACAGTTGCAAATCAATGTAACCCACGGGTACAGGTACTCTTCCACTGTTGCCATGGTGCAGAGTATCCATGGCAATAGCAACTTCACTGAAGAATTTGTAATCTGAATGTGTATGACACTGTGTGAGGTGTGAGAGAGAGAGAGATAAACTGATGAAAAGACAAATCATGGTAGTTTGTGAAGGCTTGTGTGTGTACTTGGTTGTGCATTTGTGTTCACGTGTTCTTGTATGTTTTTCCGCACGTGTGATAGCATATGTGTGTGTGTGTGTGTGTGTGTGTGTGTGTGTGTGTGTGCGCGTGTGTGTTACCAAGCTGCAGATGGTGCAATGTCTGAAGCCTGTTCCTCTCAGACAGCATGTCTTCTTTAGCCTGTCTCTCTAAAGCCTGCTGTGCCATGGCATGGTTGTACCTCTCCTCGGATAGAGACTGGGTCTGGGGCTCCTGCAACACGCACACACACACACACACACACAGTAATGCCATGTCACAACCAGGTCACACTAACAGTGGAGCGCAGGTCACACTAATATGCAAACACATAAACAAGCATATGAGCACTTACTCCTTTACACACACGCATGCGCACACACACACAGAGGGGTATTGTATATTGCCTTCCAACTCACGTTTAGCTCTGTTCAAAACAGCTAAATTATTCATCACAAAGAAAACCTTTAGAGTGTGTACATACAATCCAGAAAGTGTGTGTGTGTGTGTGTGTGTGCATGCGTGTGCGTGTACCTGCAGCTGGTCCCTTAGCTTCTTGTTAATCTCCTTGGTATCCTGAACCTCTTTCCTCAGCCTGTCAATCTCAGGTTTGCCATGGCAATCATCTCCCAGCCCTGCCCTTTTTTTCTCCACCTGAAGAGTGACAAAAGTAGGTTGTACTGAATACATACTAAATACACTGTAAAGGCCTCCCAACAGTCCTGCTTCTCGCTTAAAGATGCCATTCATTTTATTTAAACTAATTGCTATTCATATTTTTTACTCAGCTGATTTGTTTCATAAAATCAGCTTTACAGATCCCCAGCTGTAATGGCAGGTTTGCTTTATTATGTTTTACATATTGTTGTAGCCGGATCAAACGTATTATAATTATGGGTTGGATATAGGAAAATCTATTTGTAACATCCAGAGCCGCACCAGGGAATGGCTCTCCCACCCCTCGCTTATCCTCACCGGTGTATTAACCAGCAGCCTGCAGCCGTCAGCATTCCCAAAGCCCCTCAGCTACACCGAACCCTTTCACTAATAACTCATTGTGCTCACCTGTGTGTGTCTAGGGGGAGGGCATACATGTAGGGGATGTTCTTTTGTTCTTTGTCACTTATTGTGTTTGTATTTCCAAGGATGTTTTGCTGGCAGAGTACCCTCGATTAAATGGCGAGCGTTGTGTTGTGTTATTTTTGCTGTTGTGTTCAGTCTGCATAGCATCTGCGCTGCATTGTAGCGGTTTTAAGCTAATGCACCTTTTGTCAAATTCAGTGCATATCGCTGCATGGTCCACTAGCTGCCTGTTCTGTATGCCTGCTGAAACAATAATCTGGTGTTTCTACACAGACCCTGGATCTGTAAATACGAGCACAAGCAAAGTGGTGCAGACCGTGCAACACTATCTCAGCTTTGGCAATACAAGTCCAATGTGTGTGTGTGTTTGTGTGTGTGTGTGTGTGGGGGGAGGGGGGGGGTCTACTGGGACAGCACCCTATGGGATTGAATGGAGATTCAAATTTCATCAATCTTTCTTCAAAATCCCTGACTTCACCTTTAAAACACACCACACTATTGCAGAGGTGTTCAACTGGGGGTCCGGGACCCCTAGGGGGTCTTCAGAGGTACTACAGTGAGACCTCCAAATTATTTGAGCCCAACAAATGTCTAATGTCACAATATATCATGTACATTAACATAACTACAACCCAGATATAAATGTATGAACCTGTCAATATTTACTTTAATGGCTAAGCATTGTATGCAGTAGGCTACACCATTACAACAGTAGCCTACCTTTAAACATGGCACAATACATCGCCATACACATTGTTGTCCCGACAACCAAATATTTGATATGCGATAGGGGGCCCATGTGCCGTGTTTCTAACAGCTAAGGGGTCCTTAGCTGGAAAAACCCCTGCACTATTGCATTTCTAATGAGGGTTGGAATAACACCACACACTACATGTAAGTCAGTGTACTAGCTGGTCCAACCACTGCTGTGTGGTGTCATTGCCCAACAAACGTCAATCACTGTAGTTTCACATCAATCAGCCGTGAACAGAACAAAGAAAACGCAGCTTCAACTCTTCCTTTCTTTGACCAACACCCATCAGCGTTGAGAAGTCCAAAAAGCCATATGTTGCTTAGCTACATGTATGGTCCATCCAACCCTGACTGCCTGCACATACTGCCTATTCCGAGACAGTTAGTAAAGCAGGGTCACCTGTGCCTTCAGCTCGGCTATTTGGGCCTGCAGCTCCTCCTCTCGGTGCTGCCACCTCTGTTCGCTCTCGGCCACTGCAGCGTTCAGCTCTATCCTGCTCTCTGCTCTGAGATGCTCCTCGCACTCTGCCCTGCGGACACATGGTTCACAAGAGAAATAGTTTTGGGAGCAACATTTGAACCTGTAACTGCCTTTGAGGGAACAGGACACCTTGCCTGGGTATATCAATAATTTAGTCTACATGTAAAAATAAATGTGTCAATTGCTATATGCCTATTATATAGGCCTATACACTGTGCAACGCCGTGTCACTGTAGGGGTTAAGGGGAGTTTTTAGGGGTGCAGTAGAGAGAAGTGAGTCCCCCTCACCACCACGAACTAATACACCTATTGTTTATATCTAATTAATATCAATACAAACATGTTTATAACACTGGTTTCAACCACAAGGGCAATTTCTGACAAAATGATACCTTTAATATAGGACATGGCCCTGCTTTAAGGAGGATGAGTGTGTTCTCTTTACAACTAGGTCATTTAGCAGATGCTGTTATATCCAAAGCAGTAAGGAGCAGGTAGGGGTTATACAAGGATGCCTGCAGGTAGGCCAGGTATGTTGGGAATAATACCCACAACCTATTGGCTGGGAAACAACCACCCATAACCACTAGTTCAAGGGTCAAGGTTCTTTTTTTTCCAATAAAAATACAATATAAATTAGAACAGATTGAACAAAGCCTGTAATGTAAAAGTTCTACGGTCAACTGACGTACAGTACAGGCCAAAATCATTAACATGCATTGACTATCTGCATATGTCGGCGCTCCTTTACGTTTAGAACGCTACCAAAGTGCATTCCTCGACGCGTGGCCGAACGACGCCGAGCGTTTGCCGTCGGCCTTCACCGTTTCTTTGCAGTCACCTGATCCTGTCCTCGGTGCTTCGCTGGCTCTGCTCCAGTAGGCTCCTCTCCGCGTTCAGCCGGCTCTGTTCCAGAACATTCTCCTCCAGCCGGTGCTTGTCAGCTCGCAGGGATGCGATCTCCCTCTGCTGCCTCTCCCGCTGCCTCTCCCCCTCCTCCTGCAGCCGGGCCAGGCGTGTCTGGGCCTGGCGCAGTTCCTCCCCAGCCCGGGAACACTGTGGCCCGCATGTGGGCGGGGCATCCGGTGCCACCGCCTTCTCCTTGACCTCCTGCTGTTGGATGATGGCCTCCAGCCTAGAGATCTGGAACAGAGTTCTTTTAGAGCGGTTCTTTTTTTTCTCTCCGAATGTTAAGTCGTGAACTCTGACCCCTCACCTCACTGGTGGCATCATGCAGCCGTGACCTGAGCTCCTCCCGTTCTCTCTCCAGTCCTCTCCGCACCTCCTCGCCGCTCCTCCTCTCCTCCTCCAAACGCACACACACCTGACGACCACATGTTGCAGTTTAGGTGATATATCTAACTAGAGTAATGTAAACATATACTATAGTTATTAGCTGCTCTATTAATGATCATCTACTAACAACTAAATACTGTATATGTATGTCTATAGTGCCACATAAATCTATACAGTATATAATATATATATATATATATATATATATTGAATCATATGACTCCTTGTGTGTGTACAGGTGTGGTCAAAGGTCCAAACACTTAAGACCTATGCCAGGAATAAACATGCAAACAAGAAGGAAACAGAAAGTCAGCAGGAACCAAACAAGAAGCAAACAAGGAAAGTGAACAGGAAACAAACCAGATGGAAACAATAACAAAACAGGAAACAGACAGCAAACAGGAAGCAAACAGGAAACAAACAGGAAGTGAGCGACAGCCTCCTGACCTCTTGGCTGGTCTTCTTCTCTGCGCTCAGCGCCTCCTGGGCGCTCTGCAGCTCGGCGGCATGCCTCCTCATCACCTCCTCGATGGCCCGGCGCACCTGCTCCTTCAGCCTGCGCCGGTCCTCCTGCTGGCGCTCCGCCAGCCTCTTCTTCTCCGCCTCCAGCTGCATCTCCATGCGGGCCCTCTCCTGCTCCGCCTGCTGCCGGTGGCCATCCAGCTGGGAGCGCACGCGCACCCTCTCCACCTCCAGCTCCATGCGCGCACGCTCCGCCTCCTCCTGACGCTCCCGGGCCAGCCGCACCCGCTCCTGCTCCGCCTCCTTCTGCAGGCTCTCCCTCTGGCTCTGGAGCTCCCCCTGCAGGCGCTGGCGCTCCTCCTCGCCGCTCTTCTGTACGCGCCGCAGCTCCTCCGCCTGCGCACGTACCATCTCAGAGCGCAGGCTGGCCAGGGCCTCGGCGTGCTGTGCACGTGCACACACACACACACACATACGCACACACGTGCACACGCACATGCACACACACACACACGTGCACTCACAAACACATTCACAAACACACACACATGCAGACACACGTACATGTGCAGACACATGCACATGCACAAACACACATTAGCACACAAGTAAAGAGTAAATGTGAGCAAATGTATCTCCCTCCATCTTGTTTAATTGAAAGTGATCTACCATGTTTTGGTTTGAAATAAGACAGACACTCCTCTCTACCCTGCCCCCACGGTGCCCCCATGCTCTCTGTGTTTCCACCCCCTCCTCCACCCGGGTGCTCCGCTATATAATCGAGGAGTCCACCTTTATATTCTTAATCATTCAGCTCTCATCAAGGAAACATTCATTCTCTGTGGGATTCCCTTGGCTCTCTATAGTGCTTGGTTTAATTGTGGTGTGCATTTATGCATGCACTCTCATGTCTCTGTGAGTGTGTGTGTGCTTCACTGCTTTTGTGCATGTGTCTGATTGTACTGTATGTGTGTGTGTGCGTGTGTGCGTGTGTGTGTCCCACCTGCCGTATCTGCCGTGCGTGGTCACTGTTCCTGCCACTACTTTGCAGCTCCAGCTCTCGGTTTTTGCTCTGCAGGCGGCTCACTTGGCTCTTGAGCTCCTCCACCTCCGAACACACACACACCTCACACCCCCTGTGGCTCAGCAGCTCATCTGACACACGCACACACACACACACACACACAGGATGAAGGTGGGTAAATACTGTATGTATTGTGTGTATTTCCTGTAGTAAGCACAAATGTATGTTAGAGTGTTATGTTTTAAGACCTTCTGCTTTGGGCTGGGTATTTATTCATACATGTACATAGCTTAGTAATAGGTTAGGTCATTTAGCATACACTAAAGTGACTTACAGTACAGTATAATAACCGGTGTTAAGGAGCAATTAGGATGCTCACTGTAAGGCCGAGCTTCGTAGGGCTCAAACACACAACCTTAACCATAACCATTAGCCTATCCTGAGCAGAATTAGATGCCTCCGGTCGGTTAAAGGTATAGGTCATTGTCTGGGGAAAGCCATGGGGTGCTGCTCCCTCAGAAACTCTACCCCACACATTGCGAAGGCTATTGGAAACGCATTGTGAAGTATAGGATATTGATGTGTGCAGTCTGCACCACTTTGTTTGTGTTCATATTTACGGAGCCAGGGCTGTTTAGAAGTAGCGGACTATTTTTTCAGCAGAACAGCAGACAGTAAGCTGCTGTTGTGGTCTAGTGGATCGCAAGGTGAATTTGACGAAACATGTAGTATCTTACAATCTCTTGGAATCTCTATTTTGCAATCTGTTTCAAAGAATGTTCATGCACATATTGCCAATATTGTAATTGTGGGGACCCACCTTCTCTTACGTGGACAAAAACACACACGCATCCTATATGCTTAAGAACTTCTGTTGATTGGCTTAGGGAGCCGTATGTGGACAGACAGACAAACTATTCCACAGGTAAACAAGACAGAATGTCTACCCGCTCTGCTCTGCAGCTCATCTTCTTGGAGCAGAAGTCTCTCCTTGGCCACCGCAAGCTCCTCCTCTGCCCGCTTAGCCCCGCCCTCTGCCTCTAAGACCCGCCTCCGGCCCAGCTCTAGCTCCTCCTCCAGGTCCTGGAAGGGGGTGAGGAAAAGGTGGGGAGGGGGGGTTAGAAAGAAGAGCGATGGAAGCTTAGATGCTTTTAATGGGGGAAAAGGGTGAGTTACATGTATCTATAAATGTCTGAAGCAAGGCATTGTGGGTAGTGACAGAAACAATACAATAATCCGAGGAAGACAGACGAGAGCAACACGAGCAATAAAACAACTAAACAAGTGGAAGGAGAACGAGGGAAAGACGAAAGGAAAAGAGGTGTCCCTAATGGTGTGCTTTTCCAGGGCCTATATTAGAGGTGAGTTTGGAGCGCTGCGCCCTCTCTCCCAGGATGGCTGTGCGTGTCGAGCGTGAAACAGTAATGGCATCTCTGCAGCGAATGTATCCTGCTCCAACTACTCATTAGCAGACAGTTGGCAGGCGGAATAGCACTTAGAGTGTGCAGGCTGTGGTTAGGCGCTCGCTCTCTTTTCAACAACACATCTCCCCCTCTCTCGCTCTCTGGCTCACCCTTCTGTCTCACTCTTCCTCGTTTCCCATCAAGGCCATTATTAGCCGGGGACTTCAGAGACAGGATGCTCGCACATTCTAATTACTGTTTGCCCCTCCCTCCCTCACCGATGATTCAGAACGCTGCCATTGGGCAGAGAACCACGGTTAATAGGAGCGCAGAATGCTGCTTCACATTGTTCACGTTACAGTCATTCATGTGCAAATAAATCTGGCTTGGACATGCATTTCTGATATGCTCATGTAATGTAATGTAATGTGACGTTTGCAACACGTGAGCTAATCAGCCACCGCGTAAGAGTTAATATTGACAATGGCATTCATTTTTCTCATACTGAAAAATGGTTAGACCGAGATATCCTTATTTGGGCATGGGCTCCTCGCCTCGGGGGGGGGCTCCTCACCTCAGAAGGATGGGGGGAAGGGTCCTCGCCTCAAAAGGGGGGGGGGGGTCCTCGCCTCAAAAGAGGGGGGGGGGGCTCCTCGCTTACAACAAAGAATTGTGTATTTATTTAGTTTTGTCCTGCATTCTTATTCTTATCAGTGGTGTCATCGTGTCGTTAGCCTGGCAGTGTAGCCCTCATACGTTCACAGCAGGGGTCCCAGGCTACACACAGTGGCCTATGGGTGGTGCCTACCTGTATCCTCTCCTGTAACTTGAGCGTGCTCCTCTTGCCCTCGTCCAGCCTCTCCAGGTGACCCTCCACCTCTGCCTCCGCCCGCTTCACGCGCTCCCTCAGGGCACTGTGCATCCCTTTCTTCTCCTCCTCCTCGCGCTCCTCCCACCTACGCCGCTCCTCCCGCTGCTCCGCCTCCATCCTCCTGCGGAGGTCCTCCTTCTCCTCGTTGAGGGCGGCCATCTTTCTCTCCCAGCGCTCACTCTCCTCCCTCACCGCCTTCTGCTTCTCCTCCTCGGCTCGCTCCCGCTCGTCCTTCAGCGCCCGCACCTCCTCTACGAGCGCTTTCACCTGTTCTGAGTCCTCGTCCTCCCTCTCCCTTCTCGTCTTCTCCTCCTCCGCTGTCCATCTCTCCTCCTCTGCTTTCGTCCTCTCCTCCTCTGCTTTCGTCCTCTCCTCTGCTTTCGTCCTCTCCTCCTCGAGGGCGCTCCGTAACTGCTCACCCTGGGCCTCCAGATCCCGGACGTGCTCCTGGGCCTTCTCCAGCTCCTTTCCCAACCACAGGCTCTCATCCTGGGCAGAGGTGAGCCGGGCCCTGGCCTCTTGGAGGTCGTCCTCCGCAGCCTGGATCCTCTCCTCAAACTCCTTCTTCAGCTCCGCCTCGGCCTCGCGCTCCCTCTCCTCTGTCAGGGAGCGGTAGCTCTCAAAGTCTGCCTGCACCTGGATCAGTTTTTACAGTAACTGTTGCTGAGGCCATTAACGAAACAATGACTATGACTCAGAAAAGACAAATACATACATCTGGGAACTCTCAATTAAAAGCTGTCAGCCAGACGGTACTAATAGGTGTCAATCAAAGCATTAGCAGGTGATTGAACCGTCTTGCCTAGTCAGAACAACAATTGTTGGAAGATGATTTTCAAACATAAATGCTAAATGATCTCTCAGCCAATAAGGGAGACCCATGTAAACTGTCATGGCCAGGGTTGTCCTTGTGTCTCACTGCCTGCACTTCCCCTCCCAACCTGTGGATGTCCTCGCTGTCTCCCCTGCTCAATGTGTGTTTGCCTCACCTGTCTCCAATCTGTAATTATCCCCTCTTGTGTTAAAGGCATAGTCAGCTATTGCAAGCTAAATGTAAGTTAATACACTTTTTGTCTAATTCACCAAATATCTCTTCGCATCTTACCGTTGCTTGCTGAAAAAATACTCAGATACTTGTGCACAGCCCTGGCTCTGTAAATACTAACATAAACAAAGTAGCGAACACCGCTCGTATCAACAAAGCCGTAGTACTACGCTTTGCTTCACAATGCATTTCTCTGTGTGAGGTGCTGCCGCAGAGCACCGTGGAGCGATACTGTTTTGATTTGAGCTGGAAGTTAGCAAGAATGACTGACCCTACCTTTAAATACCCTGTATTCTGTCTGCCCTGTGTTGGATCATTTGTCTATAACCCATGTCTGGTTGTGTCTGTTGTGCAAACCCGGTCATCATTAAACCTTCATATCAACAATATTCCTGCACTTGGGTCCTCAATACCACCACCGGTCATGACAAGAAGTAAACTGCTGTCAGCAGCGCCCAATAAGATAGCCCCCTAGACATTGATCGGTGGTTCGCTACCTGACTGCCAACCGGTTTTCAATTCTGAGTTCCCAGACCGATATGTAAAGCAAAGCAAATTGTATTGATTATTTTCAAGGATGCCTGTGTGTATCCTCAGCATTCAATGTGCACATAGGATGGGACCTATAATGACACACACTAGGCTGTTCCGTTTATGTGTTCACCGCTTGCTAAGAAGGATTATTGCCCATAAACTGTATATAAATAAATGGACAAGCCCTCCATGAGTCTCCCATAGGTTTTCTGAAGAATGGGTTTGAAGCTGAAGCTGAGCTGGCTCTGGCCATCGCCAAATTTGCAGTATCTGACTCTATATGTCCCGGCTATCCAAAATAATGGGATCAATGCATGGCTTTATGTATTCCCTCAGCTGACGAGTTATATACAAATACACCCCCGTACAGGGAAACCAGCTTTAGAGACCAAAACAGTTTTTTATACCAGACTGTAAACATGTTTATTTATGTTGCAAATGTGGACATTTTAGCATAGGGGTGTACGGAAATCAAGATTGACTCGCTTTTGGAGTCAGCATCAAGTGGACATTTGATGATGATGCTTGATGATGCTTTTGGCATTTTCCATGTTGTTAATTTGTCCTACCACGGAAGCACCTTGACCTTGAGAAACACCATGGTACACTATACACTCTATACATGTGTACACACCTGAGCTCCAGCTCTCTGCTGCTCATCAAGAGACTCCTGGAGATCCAGGAGGCGTGTCCTAAGCACTGACCCCTCCCCTTCGTGGCAGGTTTCCATGACAATACGCTGCAGCTCTTCCTGGTGGGCGTGGTTTAAGGCCAGCAGCGTTGCCTCTTGCTCTTCATTCTTCATGTTCAGAGAATAAATCACCTAGAAGAACATGTACATTGAAAGAATAGAAGATATACTGTGTATAGGGAGAATAAGGGAGAGGCAAATGTCAAATGTGTACGCTCACGTCTAAAACATGGCTCCTACGTACCGAACAGCATTCATTGTAAATGCTAATAAAATATGGATTTGTTCAGTTGAATTGCACCATTGCAGCATGGAAATGCTTCTTATGAATGCATTTTCCAATTACTGTACATTTTGGAACCCTAACACGAAACAGCCAATTACAGTGACATAGCCATATATTAAATATGGTGTGTCAACTACAAACTGGCAGTAAAACAGGAACAGAAATCATGTTGATATCAGTATACTGTAAGATAAATCCATCCATCTAACCACATGGAGCCAAACAGCTTAATATAGTCATGCAGTGCTTGGCAGTATACAGTATGCTGCCTCTGTCAACCTAGTACTGTATAGCATGTGACTGCCATGAGCAATACACGTCTCCAGTGTCATCATCTTCCCCTGACCCTGACGTCTCACTTGTCCCCTTGCAGTCTGTCTGTGTGTGTGTCACTGCATTCATGCTGGGGACACGTGGACTCATATTTTACCCAGACGCCTCTGTGTCTGCAGCACACAAAGCTGGTACAGCACTGCCGGACCATCCCTGTGTGTCCCTGTGTGTGTGTGTGTGTGTGTGGGTGTATGTGTGTGTGTGTGGGGGGGGGGGGGGGGGGGGGGGG
>JAODTR010075324.1:0-15293 GCA_025399935.1 Amblyopsis rosae | reverse complement strand
AAAATCAACGTTGTGACTACAGCATATATATATATATATATATATATATATATATATATGTGTGTGTGTGTGTGTTTATTTATATATATATATGTGTGTGTGTGTGTGTGTGTGTGTGTGTGTATGTATGTGTGCGTGACCTGCTCTTCCACTATGGTGGCTATCTCCTCGTATGTTTTGCCAGCGGCAGTCAGGGCGTCCGTGAGAGTCGTCTCGCCTGTCACAAAACACACACAGTCAGCACGCACGCACAAACACACACACGCACGCACACACACACACTCCGCCAGCCAGCAGAACTGTCACTACCCCTCCCCACAACGTAACACACAACTAGGACACCACACCAGTTATTAAACTCCTCCTTCCCTCTCCTCTCCCATCTCCTCCCCAGAGATAATGGAGTAATAACAAAGATGGAGCACTGTAATGCATTTCAATGGAAGCAAAAACAAAAACGCCTCCAAGTGGGCGTGTCACTAGCAGCATTTAGCTGTGGAGGCCGCAACATCTGCCATGCGTGGGCTGCAACGCAGCCATTTCTCCCCAAAACAGTTACTTGGGAACTAATGTTATTTACTCATCATACCAATTAATTAAAAGAGAGAAATAATGGGCAGTATTAAGGTGAAATCTGTGGACCTCCCATTGACTTGCATGGAACGCTGGGTCGTTGTGGTCACCATAAAAGGTGAAAGGTCGTCTCCCCCCCCCCCCATCTTTCATGAATCGAATGTGAATCGAAACGATTCTTCACCTCCTCCTCCCCTCGACCCCTTCCCCCCCAGCTGTGTTTGACAGTGAGAGCGTTACCTTGGTAACCACTGGTGCAGAAGACGGACGACAGGTTCTGGAAGGCTTTCCCAATCCGCTGGTACTCCTTGGGCAGTGCTACACGCACACGCACACGCACACACACACACACACACACACACACACACACACACACACACACAGGCTCTGTTTGATACGCAACAGAATTATAAGTCAACTGGAGGTTGTGTGTGTGTGTGTGAGGGACCAGGTCAGTAAGGCACATGTATGCTGGCCTTAATGTGTGTGTGTGTGCGTGCGTGCGTGTGTGTGTGTGAGTGTGAGGGACCAGGTCAGTAAGGCACATGTATGCTGGCCTTAATGTGAGGCAGGTAGTATGGCCTTCACAGTGTGTGTGTGTGTGTGTGTGTGTGTGTGTGTGTGTGTGTGTGTGTGTGTGTGTGTGTGTGTGCTGACGTCCTGTGCAGCGCTTCCAGTGTGTGTTTCCAACAGAAAGTAGATCCTTCACCCCGTCGTCCATCGCCTTGGTAAAAACACTGTACTGGTCACACTTCTGTTCCCTGCACACGCACGCACGCACGCACACACACACACACACGCACGCACGCACGCACACACACACACACAAGCATCATGTGGCCATTCAGTCGCCTGTGTCTTGATTGTCACATGATTGAGTGTGTGTGCGTGTGTGCGTGTGTGCACGTACACCTCTATAGGGTCCAGGTCAGGGGCCTCGGGGTCGATAACAGAGAAGATCATGGGACCAACGATCTCGTCTTTCTCCGCTCGCCTCTTCCCTCCCTTCCACTCCTGAACACACGCACACGTACACACACACACACGTGTTGTCAGATAAGAGACAGACACACACACACGTGTCGTCAGATAACAGACAGACACGCACACACACACACACGTGTTGTCAGATAAGAGACAGACACACACACACACACACACACGGATTGTCAGATAACAGACAGACACACACACTCACGTGTCATCAGATAACAGACAGACACGCACACACACACACACGTGTTGTCAGATAACAGACAGACACGCACACACACACACACGTGTCGTCAGATAACAGACAGACACGCACGCACACACACACACACACACGTGTCGTCAGATAACAGACACACACACACACGGATTGTCAGATAACAGACAGACACGCACACACACGTGTTGTCAGATAAGAGACAGACACACACACACACACACACACGTGTTGTCAGATAACAGACAGACACACACGGATTGTCAGATAAGAGACAGACACACACACACACGTGTCGTCAGATAACAGACAGACACACACACACACGTGTCGTCAGATAACAGACAGACACGCACACACACACATGCCTTCTCGTCTCTGTAGGTGAGGAACAGTTGGAAGACATCACTGTTGGAGACGACAGGGTGTCGACACATCCTGCTCATCCACCCCTGTAGCCTCTCCATCCTCATCTTGATGAACTCCTCTTCAAACCGCCCTGCATGCACACACACGCGCACACACAGCATGAGATGTGCGCTCCATTCTGGAATCCACTCTACCGAGCAAGAGCCTAAAATGGCCGCACTACACACCAATAGTACGCATTTGTAATGAGTTTGAATTGAAAAACGGTGAAAGCTTTTAAAAGGAGTCATTGCAAACATATTCAGCATTAATCTCATGGCTACCAGTCATTGACAGAGAAGCATCACAGCAAAACACACAGTTTGGATCGTTCTTGGCTAGTTTAGCAAGGTAGCAAGACCGTTTGTTATAGTAACCACTGACCGGTGACTTGTTTGTCTGGGAGGTTGGGGATGGGCATGGCCGAACCAAACTTCACCAACAGCCGCTCATACAGCCAATCAAAGTGCTTGTATCGATGATTGACAGGTCTGTTGGTTGTCTGCAATGAGAGTCGATAAAGGTTAGGTTGTTTGAGTGTCTGAAAATGTGCGAGGGTGTGCATATTTGTTAATTAATTATGTTAATTAATTATTAATTTAAGTGTGTTTTTCTGTGTGTGTGCTTATATGTTTGAGAGACTTGCATTGGGCGTGACTTGGTACTCGATGTAGCTCTTTAATCCATACATCTTGGTGCCTTTTTTGGGGTCCGCGACAACACAGTCCAGAGGAGACTGGGGGTAGAGCCACACTGGCCCCACCTCCCCTTGATAGAGAGAGAGAGAGAGAGAGAGAGAGAGAGAGAGAGAGAGAGAGAGAGAGAGAATAGTGTAAACTATTCAAATAACACAATATTCAGGTTACTAGCAAAGTGTACAGTAAAGTCACTTCTTGGAAGCTAGGACTCACGTAGACAGGCAGTCTGTCTTTGCCTTTAGGCGGAAGTTTAGCCAAGAGAAAGACCTCTGGGTTTGGGGCCTTGGAGAAAGGAAACCTGCAAACATAGATAAAAGAATCAAAGAAAACCTGTTAAGGCGCAAATAACCACCGTATTTGTGTATGCTCAAGATTGGTTGTTTAATAAGCGAGTTGGGCAAGTTGGGCTAAGCAGTAGCATAGCCTGTGGAGTTTTCACAAGGATGACTAAAGCCTGTCTGAAGCTGTCAGATGTTTATTAATCTTCTATTTAGTTCAACAGTCAGCCACAGTTTTAAACCACCTTGGTTACATAGCGCAGGTGTGACCTCACTAAAATGATTGAGATTAATCATCTGACCTATAAATCATCTCTGACCTATAAAAATAAAATTAAACCAAATGCTCAGCTCAAAGAGGGGGAAAAAGTTGAAATTACAATGTACAAGGTCTTTAAAAAAAATTATGTTACAATTAAGCTTACTCGCTAACACATTACAACCACTTCCATTACAAATATGGAATTCTTGTAGCAGGAGTTGTGAAAATTATTCAACGGAAAAGCCGTTTGTTTTGTTTATTTGTTTGTTGTTGTGTTTGTTTGTGTGTGTGCGGGCGCGCATGTGTTACTTGTTCAGGGAGATCTTCATGGACGTCCCATGTGTGTTGCGTGCGCTGGCTCCGCCCTCCTCATCGCCATGGGAGTCGCCCGCGTAACCCCCTGCAGAACGGTCGTCCCACTCATCGTCCCACTCACCATCATCATCCTCACCCCCTGCTGTGGACAACACAGTCAAGGTGTGTGTGTGTGTGTGTGTGTGTGTGTGTGTGTGTGTGTGTGTGTGTGTGCGCGCGCGCGCGTGCGTGTGAAACTAATATAGAACCACTTTGATGCGTTAGGGCGCTTCCACGTCTGACTCGTTAGGAGCAGTTGAATCGGAACGTGGAGCGTTCTCCGCCCAAGATCGGCCCAAGATCGGTTCGTTTGGGCACATGTGAACACAGCAATTGCACTCTGTTCCGGAACAAATCAAACGCTTAAATGGGGCGGTCTCGGCCCGTTTGCAATCGTACTCTAGAGCGGTTCCTTTGCAGTGAGAACACAATCAGCCCAGTGAGGCGGGACATCTCGCTAGTGCAATGAGTTTGTGGGTGGAATGATGCCGAAAGTGGGGGGGATAAAACTGTCATTGGTAAAGAAAAGCGGCTTTCAAAGCATTCTCGTGTAAACTCACCATTGTGTTAGTGCCCTGTTTACAAGATCTGTTCCCTTCTGTTTAAATGTTGCCTTGTGAACACATAACAAACCCAGAGATGTGCGCAAAATGTGTGTCGATTCAGACCCTGATCTGGAACAACACTTACAAAGCATAGGTGTGAAAGCACCTTTAGTGTGTCTGTCTGTCAGTCTGTCTGTACTTGTGTGTAATCAACATCTAGTGGTAGAAACTCATATATCCACTATAATGTGTTAATGTGTGTGTTACCTTGCTGGGTGCTGGTGTATCCATGGGTGTCCCATCCCCCAAGTGCATTAGTGGTGTGAGCTGCACCGGCTGTCCAGGGGTCATCGCCGTTGGCAACCTGCAGATGTCAACGAAAACAGGTGACTCCTGTTTGAGGTAGGCACAGTCTGTCTGTATGTATGTGTGTGTCTGCTGTCTTACTGAATAGAGATAAAAAAGACAAACTTTTCTAGACACAACTACAGAGTTTCATGATTAAATATTTATTTACCTGTGTGTGTGTGTGTGTGTGTGTGCGCCCGTGCGCACACGTGCATGTGTGTGTGCGTCTGCTTTTCTATGTCCGTCATTGGCTTGGTCAACTGACTAATGTGCTTTTAAGTACTAAAAATAGTCTTAATGGTCTCAGTATTGTCTGTGCGCGTGTGTTTGTGCGTGCGTGCGTGCGTGTGAGTGTTTTAATTGCTGTGCCATGGTCAACTGTGGCCTTGTACCACAAGAGGAACTGTCTAAATCGTTATGTGAAAACCAAATCTGATGCAGGTCTGTTTACCTGATGTGTGCATGTGTGGATTTGCATGTGGTTATATATATAATGCAACAATAAAAAGTCTTAGTTGCAAAATAATTTCAAAAATATCTAAATTTCCCGGAAAGGTTATTTTTTATAATAACCATATGCATTGTTCTTTATGTCTAATTGTTGTTAACTCTGTGACGATTTCAAGTTGTTCAGGCAGAATGTACTTCTGACACCAACACATGGCCAATATCACCCGACCAGTTTAATGTATGACTTCAGGAAAGCACGACTTAATGTTAAACAAACACGACGATGAGAAATTAGCAACCTGGAAGACTTTACAGTCAGCTCAGGGCATTTAGTCATGTACTCACAAGAGCAATGACGTGTCAGGTTAATGTGCAACGCCACTGGTCTAAATACTCAGTCAAGCCCAGATTTGTATTTGAGCCAAACACACACACATAAACACACTCAAATATGACATGGCTATGTTGTAAACAAGAGGGCTTGTTCGAGATGATTCTGAATTCTCTCTCGCTCCGTGTTACTGCATTATGCTCCCCATGCCTTACTGTATACTGAATATTTAAAAAGAAATTTCTTAGAATGAGTCTACAGACCCAGGGACACTTCTGGAATTTGTTATAGCAAAGTATCCCATGTCCCCACTAGTCAGTGGAGTACCCAGGGACACTTCTGGAATATGTTATAGCAAAGTATCCCATGTCCCCACCAGTCAGTGGAGTAGAGAAACATGCTATTTGGGAGGAGTAAGGATGTGGCTGCTACTCTGTACAGAGGTGTTGTCAGGGCATGCAGCCAAACCAAAACACAATTTATGGACCGCTGGTTTCAACCACATAGGTCATTCTGAATACAAATGAAGGGGTGTGTCACTAGAAATATCTAGCATCCATCCATCCATCCATCTTTATCCGCTTATCTGGAGTCGGGTCCCCCAAACCTACCTTTCCCGAGCCACATTAGCAATTTCTGACTGGGGAATCACAAGGCGTTCCCAGGCCAGTGTGGAGGTATAATCTATCCACCTACAGTAGTCCTGGGTCTAGCAATATCTAGAAATATCTACTAAATAATTAGTCTGTTCTGACAAGATATCCACAAAAACAAATTATTCATTTGTTCTTGTTACAGACTGCATAAATTAATGGACAACCTGTCTGTGACATCACCCATAGGTTTTCTGAAGAACAGGTTTGAAGCTCAAGGCTCTGGTCATCGTCATCATGGCAGTACCCGACCGACTCCACCTATAACTCCACCTATAACTCCACCTATAACTCCCGGATATCCATAATAACGGGATAAATATTTGATGAAAAACAATACTATACCTTGTACCAAGCTGTGAACATTGACATTTTAGCATGGGGGGTCTACGGGAATTGAAGTGGCCATTCAAGGAACTGCATATTTTGGCACCTCGTGTTGGATTCATTGTTCAGCACTGGAAATTGCAGCTAGGTTTTAACGTAGGCCAGTTATTGCTCTGGAATTATGAGCACCATGTGCTGTACTGAGCATATACATCATGATTTAACATTATGTGGAACTGTGTTACAGTGTTTGGAGGGAAGAATTAATATTGTAATGTCAATACTTACAATTAGTTTATGCAATTTCATACGCAAGATTTCTTTTTTCTTTTACACCAGCAAACCCAAAAGAATAATTGAAACTTACCTTCCTTCAGGCTTCCTGTTATGATGAGCAAGTTTGAGATAAACTATAAGAATATCCTTGCTATTGTTCATGCCAGACATGTTAGTCGACCACATTTGTGCATTTACAGCTACAGATTCATAAATCAAAAGGCATAAAAAGGGCTAATGGCTGTATGATAAAACAAGCATTTCAAAATTAGAATATTGTTCCCACTAACAATTCTAAATAACTAATTTCCATAGATATTACCACAGAAATGGCAAACAACAATCCCACCTTTATATTACTGCCTGGGTGGTATATACTTCACATACTGAGTTGAGATACTTTACACTGTACTATATAGTCCACTCTGTTTGTTACTATACGCAGCAGTGATAACACAACACAGTCTGCCATTATGAAGACAGCAGAGATGGTCACAAACTGACACTCGCTCTCACAGAGCCTTTGTCCCCCACTCTGTGTTTGTGTATGTGTGTGTGTGTGTATATGTACAGTATGTACATATATATGTATGTACGTATATATGTACATCTGCGAAAAAGAAACCACTGCAGCAGTATTACAGATTTTTACTACTTATATTTACATATTTATTTTTAACTTGTATTTTAGGATTTGTATTTATAGAATGTTTCTATTTACATTACATAGTTTACATTTACAGTATATTTATACTATTACATTTTAAAGAAAGCAGTGGACTCTTAATTTTCCCCACGGCTATATGCATTTGTGCGTATGCGTATGTGTGCGTGTGCTGCCATTACCTGTGTGTTGGTGCCAGCTGCTTTACTGGAGCTATCCGGATGCGTTGCTGTTGGCCCGGTAACACTGACCTGTAAATATGCACATTTTAAGTTGTTTGTTTATCATCCTACAACACTGACAACTTGGGACATCTGAATCAGAAACGGGCCATCTGTTTACCTCTAAGTAATCTTCTGGCACAAGGCCACTTTGTCCTCTGGAGTTCTGAGCTTCGATCCATCCGCCACCAATGTTCTGCCAGCACACACACACACACACACACACACACACATCAGCTTTAACTAATGAGACAATGCACGCGTTGTGTGGGTGCATGTATGTGTGTATATGTGTGTGTGTGTGCGTGCGTGTGTGTGTGTGCATGTGTGTGTGGTGTGTGTGTGTGTGTGTGTGTGTGTGTGTGTGTGTGTGCGTGCGTGTGTGTGTGTGTGTGGTGTGTGTGCATGGTGCATGTGCACATATACCTGGTCTATCACAGTGACCGTTTCTCCTTCTCGGACCGTCAGCTCATTGTTGCCGGGTTCAGCTGTGAAATCGTACAACACCTGTGCCTGATAGGCACACACACACACACACACAACAGATTCAGTGAGTTTGCAGTATAAAAACACATGAGCAACACATCTATGACACATCTGCAGGGTTGACGTGACGGCCATTAAAGCCCCAGGTTCAACCTACAACCAACCTACTACCCACATCCCTGCCTAGGGGGCGCCACTTCAGGCCTAAGCACCACCATCACACACACACACACACACACACACACTATATTGGAAGTTTTATTTCTCTTTCAAATAAGTTTTTAATTTTTTATTAACAAATTATGTTTGATTAACAGTGTGAGTTGGGGCCAACCCGACACAAATGTATGCGTGCGCACAGGCACGTTCACATGCGCAAACACACACTTCAGTCCTGCTATTACTGAGGAAAGGTCTGGCTATCTGCGGTCTGCGAAACCTGACCTAACACACACGCACTGTCAAGATATTTGCTGTTCTCAACACCTTTCTACACCTCACTCCCTTCAGGTTACTCTCTCTTTTTAACACTTCTTATGTTCATACCTTCATTGCAACCAGTTGAACACGCACACGCACACGCAGCATTTAATAGCAACGGTAGTTCAGAGTCAGGGATCTGATGTGACTAAAACGGTCATTTTCTGCCCCGTCACGCTCGCCTGTACGCCATATGTCAACCCAAACAAGCACATTCAGGCCGACGTTGAGGAGCAGTATAAAACATCCTACCCTTACCTTAACTGCCATGGCCGAAACATTTACACTCGTATTCTCTAGTCTAGGCTATATGCCGCGCTCTGGTACGCGCACAAACCCAATTCCCAGGCCTGGGTGCGCACACATCAGCTCAGTTCTGTAAACAAATAGCCCAGCGGCACTCGGGTTGTTATTTAAACCGGAATTTGGATATTGTTTAATCCATCTTTATTTTCGGACGTGTTATCATGCAGTCCTGATGCGATCGCGGACTCCACAGCGAGAGTAGTTGGCTGGGAATTTCAGGAGTACATTCGCAGCGTGAACACTTTTCTTCCGTACTTTCAGGACTTCCAGTGTATGGAATGGGAGGAGAGAGCAACCCGGAAAAGCAGCGGAATTTAGGGGCGTTTTTCTGCCTGGAGATTTAGTGACAAGTGTCTCTGTTTACGGATACGAGCCTCGACTTTCCCTATTGGCTCTTACGGCACAGGCCGTAGGGCTACATAGGCCCCGTTATTCACGAGTGGCGCGCAGTGTCAACAATCAACAGGATCATGAAGATGCTTTGTTTTTTTATTATCTATAAAACCAATTAAACTGGACGGCGGAACGACGTAGGCTACATTAATAAATAGATAGAATAAATAAATGGTTTTGCATACGGCCTATCAGACGGTGGGCGTCTGTTAGGCCTAGCGTATGCCTACAGTCCTTTATTTAAACTGCTAAATTATGCAAAATAATGTAAAGTAAATAATGTAGAACTCCTTTTCTGACGTATAATTATCGACATTAGTAGTAATAGCTAATGATTGACACTATATAGGGACTATACTACTGTAGGATCTAGCATACATTAATAGGCCTAAATAGCCTAACAGTATACAAAACTTATATAGCAGTGCCTGTGTTGTTGGCTATCTTACATTTTTAACCCAATTGATTATTACAAATGTAACTATCTTGTTATTGTAGGATGTTGTATAAAAATATTACATAGGGGTATACATTGATTTTGGGGGTAGCATACAGTAAGTAAAATGCCATTTGGTAGAGCGAATTACAGTAAATAGGTTAGGTTTTAGTACCCTCTAGGTATACACGATGAATTACAACCAACTGCATTCTGGCCTTTGTCCCATCAGCTACGGTCGCATTGTAATGTTCGTTTCCCGTGTACGTTGAGCCACTGACAAAAAACTAAACAGTAGAAAAACTGTAGAAATACATTACATTTCACGACAACCCCCCTCTTCCCCACCCTAAAAATATTACCACAAAGCACCGCTCTATAGTTATTACCCTATATCGTTGTTGATAATGCATACAATGTCCAGTGCGTTAGAAGTAGTTTTGTAATACACGGTGCTGGACCCTGAACTACGTGCCTGTGATAAATCAATTAGGTTTATCTTCTGTGACTGCAGTCACGTAAACACCTGATACATAAGACACTGAGCAGGTAGGGTTATAGTAGATTGTGTTAATATTTCATCGTGTTGGGGCAATTATGACATTTCCGTTAATTATTGAGTTCACGTGTTACCTTGTAGGCTACTCTTATTCTTTTATAGTGTTGTTATTCATTTGTGATAATTCTATGTGATTACATTAAATACATAGCTTATATTTTATAGGCTACATTCAGCCAAACTAGATGTGAAATAGGCCTACAAACTGTTACTTTTATGTTCTGTCTCTTGCAATAAACTGTTGCATATGGTCATAACGCTTTATTGTAGCAGACACCTTAGCTGTCAGAGCAAACATAATATGGCCTTGTGCTGTGTGTGTTCTCTGATACAATGAATAAAGATTTGAGAATGATGTGTTCTCAATAAAGATTCGTTGTAGCTAATGTCGTTATTCTAGGTGGTACGAACCACTGTTAAAAGGATGTAATTTTCGGTGTATTGTCAGAATTCCCGGAATAAACGTCTGGACAGACCTGACTTTTTAATAGTGTCGTGACTGCATCTTTTCTAAATAGCGACCGGGAGCATTACACACCGAGTTTTTGAACCTGACACATCGTCAGCTTCAGAGCAAAGAATCAGGTGGAAATGGAATGGATAATCGCGAAGAACGGATCTGAAACGCCAGACCCCGTGGAGGCAGAAGTGAAAGGTAGGTTTAGTATTTCTGTTCTTTTGAGGAAACTCTCCAACTATCTAATAATCGAAATGTTACATTTTCAAAATGGGTTCATAGTGTTGAAATAAACAATTTTTTGTCTTTTTTAATTAGCCTGCATTTAATTTGAATTCCTGTTTGCATGCTGAATATAAACCACTCAAATTCTAAATATGAATTGCATCGCAACCTGGACATTATGATGAAATGTAGGCTTATTGTGCATTTTTACAAACCTCTGAAAAACAAAACAAATAATTTCACAGCAATGAGAGGAAGGAAGGGACAATATTAATGTAATATTGATATTATACTATATGTATTATAAATATGTGTTCTCTACAGGTGCGATTCCCACATGGCTACAGGGCACGTTGTTAAGGAATGGGCCTGGTTTGTTTTCCGTGGGAGACACTGAGTACAACCACTGGTTTGATGGCATGTCGCTGATCCACAGCTTCACATTCACCAATGGTGAACACACGCTCACACCCACACACACACACGCACACACACCCACACACACAACCGCGTGCAAGCATGTTCTGTTGAATGTTGTTGTATGTTGCCGTGTTTTTATGTGACCTGCTTTACTTACGCACATGTATTTTGCATGTTCTCAGGCAAGGTGTTCTACAAGAGCAAGTTCCTCAAAAGTGACACCTACAAGAGGAACATGAAAGCCAATAGAATCACTGTGACAGAGTTTGGCACCATGGCATATCCGGACCCCTGCAAAAACATATTCTCTAGGTAGCCTATATATCACACATGCTGCCCCCCGCACTCTGTTTGCTTTTGAACACTACCACTAATGAAGGCATGGCCCCCTCATTATTTTTGTGACGCATAAAATAATGTTTTTTTTACAGTAAAAACCCATGTCAGTGCCGTGGTCTCTTATGGTTTCATCTAGCCACCTCCCTAACATAACCAGTGTTACTGTTGATATCGCCAGCTAGAGAGCATCTACTTTCGTCAATCATAAAAATAATAATAAAAAAAAAACTTTATTCACACTGTAGCCCATCCACAAAGACAGATGTATGCATTAGGATGTTCTCAACAACACGCATAGCTGCTTGTGATTTGTGAAATGTGAAACAATATTAAATGGACAGACCTTAGATTGCAGCAGGAGAAAAAAACGATTCTGCCCTGATTTATAATCACTTTCTAGAGTGTTCACCCACCTGAAAAACATCATCCCAGACTTCACAGACAACAACCTCATCAACATCATTCGCTACGGTCAGGACTACTACGCCTCGTCAGAGGTGAACTACATTAATCAGATTGACCCGGCCACCCTGGAGACCATCGGCAGGGTGGGTTGTTGTCTTACATGGATGGTGTCTTACATGGTGGATGGTGTCTTACATGATGGATGGTGCGTGGTGGGGTTCTACCACAAGCAGTAATTCTAAGTGTCTCTTTAACCCAGCTAAACTGAATTCCAGATCAACTACAGAGACCACATCACCCTGAACCTGGCAACGGCCCACCCTCACTACGACGCAGAGGGCAACGCCTACAACATGGGCACTACCTTCGTAGGCTTGGGATGGCCCAAGTACGTCCTCTTTAAGGTGCCAGCTAACTGTTCAGGTACCTACAGCGCCATCTTCCGCTTCCCGTGTAATTTGCGGTATGGCACGCTGCCTTGCTCAAAGACATGTTGAAAGGGACTGCACCTGTATCTGTAGTCTAGACTGGAATGTCCAAGGAATTGCTGCTCATCTATTGCTGAGACACAAGTTAACAAAATAAATGTATAAATAAATGTTTACTAAATATATTTTTTGTTTTTGTTTTAGCCAATGCATAAAAAACAAGCATGACCATTCAGGTCATGTAAAACTAGGCTAACTGGACGCTAACTCTAGTAGACAGTAGGGGTGTAAGAAAATATTTATAAACCTGAGTATTGCAATGTTACGATTCACGATACTGTATCAATTCTCCATATCACAGTATCAATAAAAAAAAAGTTTTTTTAACTAGATTTATTCGTAAAAGGGACCATGTACAAAATACTTTAACCTCAAAAGCGAGGAAAGGTGCTTGTTAACAGATGTAGCTGAAAGCTATTTTCCACCTGAAGTCCCTGAGCAAGGTTACGTAAGTGTTTCTGTTATTTTTGCAGCGGCGCCACACATTAAATATACTTTTCCACAAAAAAAAGACAGTTTTCCACAAATTAGAAATCACAATATTTCACCTTGCAGACAGTATCGCAATATATCACAATATATCGAATCGTGGCCCCTGTATCGTGATACGTATCGTATCGCCGATTCTTGGCAAGACACAGCCCTAGTAGACAGGCTATATTAGACACGCTACACTAGACACGCTTGAAACCTCAAATACCAAATTGCCTACATTTACATTAATGCATTATGAATATATAATAATAGCAGCTGTGGTGACATGGCGGCCCGATGTTCCCTCCAGACAAAGATAGGAGTAAGCCAGCGCTGAGGAGAGTGGAACAGGTGTGCTCCATCCCGTTCCGCTCCCTGCTGTTCCCCAGCTACTGCCACAGCTTTGGCCTGACGGAGAACTTTGTGGTGTTTGTGGAGCAGCCCTTGAAGTTAGACATGCTGAAGCTAGCCACGGCCTACTTCAGGGGGATTACCTGGGGCAGCTGTCTCAAGTTCGACAAGGACGACGTGGTAAGTCAGTCAGCTCCAGCTCGTTTTGAAATGTTTTGCGTGATTCGTAGTCACTAAAAAACTATTTGAAAATGTTTCAATTATTATTTATTATTACGATTTCCTTTTTAATTAGCATCATTACTGTCAGCGTTCTGTCAAGGGAGCCGGAGTCAGATGCAGGGAGTAAATGTGATGTTTATTAAGCTTGCACATAGAGCCAAAGACCTTCGTTAAGGTTCGGTCCAAAATACAAAAATGTTTGTTTACTCTTGTTTACTTTGTTTACGTTACCAGCAGGGGGAGCCGCAGGGCAGTGGGTCGTGACAATTAGTTTCTTTATTTCTTGAAAGGTGCTTTAAATTGTATTATTATCAATATTCAGTCCTTTAGTTCTGAGCTGTATAAAGGGCCTGCTACATGAGAGCTCCAAAAAAAGGCATTCATTATAAATACAATAACAAAGTATTATGAGTGACAGCGTTCAGACTGAGATAATGGATAAGACCTCTACCCTTTCAGAAAAGAAAGCCAGCACCTGAAACATAATGGCTACAGGAAGTACAGCATTTGTATTTTGTTTAACTTATAAAAAGTGGGTTAAAAGTGTACCATGAGGTACAGAGATTGTCAGAACTGTACCTCTATTGTTATTAGTGCCTACTGTAGAAACACAATGTCGCTTTAATGTAAATCAACGATCAAGTCGTGTATTTTTATAGCCCTTAATCACATTACAGTCTCAAAAGGCTGTACTACAGCCTACATTTCACATGGAAACAAACAACACCCCCTTAACCTGCTCCTCACCCTGGGCAAGGAAAAACTTCCATTAAAAACCCCATGGGTAAAAAGGCAAGAAACCTTGGGAAGGGACCACAGAGGGAGGAATCCACCCTTCCAGGACAGTATCAATTATCTAGGGTGACTGGTGGCCTCTAAATAACCGTCTTTGGTTTCAGACAATTTTCGACCTAATCAACCGGAAAACGGGGAAGGCAGTCTCCACCCGTTTCTATGGCGATGCCCTGGTGGTGTTCCACCACGTGAACGCCTACGAGGAACATGGTCACGTGGTGTTCGATATGGTGTGCTACCGCGACGGCATCCTCTACGAGATGTTCTACATGGAGAACATCAGGAAGAACGCCAGCGACTTCATCGAGTACAACAAGGTCTTCTCTCCGCCTGTGTGCCAGAGGTTTGTCCTGCCTCTGGATGTTGACGAGGTACGGCACATGACCCACCTCGGCAGTCTTTTCTGATCTACTGTGGCACATGAGATCATGAGATCACAATTTCATGATTTGTTGGAAAATCCTGGAAAAAATTATTACAATGCAATTGAAATTTCACTTTTAGACTGAATTCCCCTAAATTTGGTATAATCAAATACAATTAAATATATTTTTCTAGTTATTTTTTAAACCTTGTTTTGACATATACTATGCAATTCTGTTCCCAAAATGTTTTAGTAAACATAAAAAGAAGCTATCGTGGGAAGGTTTTAGTGTTTTATTTATTATTGGTAAATGGTTTGGTGTTGGTATTTATTATTATTGTTATGTAAGGAACATGACATCACTTACTTACTTTATATGTTATTTATCTATACTAACTGATAACTGGATCGGTTCGCGGCCGAGTGTGAAGCAGCTGGGATGAGGATTAGCACCGCTAAATCTGAGGCCATGGTTCTCAGCCGGAAACCGATGGA
>JAODTR010075313.1:0-15293 GCA_025399935.1 Amblyopsis rosae | reverse complement strand
TCTGAAGGCGAAAGGGGGTCAAACACAGTATTAGTATGGTGTTCCTAATAATCCTTTAGGTGAGTGTATACATACATACATACATACATACATACATACATACATACAGAGAGAGAGAGAGAGAGAATTAATGATTCAGTTAAAAATAATATTGAGCGCTAGGAACACCTGCCGTGTAGAATGGCCTGTGCTTTCACTAGCTAGTAGAGTCGGGTTGGTACCAAACAATGGAAAAATGCCATAGTTTACTGTTGGTTACATGTTGCGGTGATTAGAATTGCTTGCTAATATAAATTCCAATTCAACATTACAGGCAAAGACAGCTATCTTAATTTTATATTAGTCTACAGACCACCACTGCCACTGACGACTTAAATAAGCAAGTAACTTACCTTGACATTAAAACTAACGTTCATACATATATGATGTGCTATTCAACATAAACTGTGGTATTTTCACATAAGCTTGCCAACTACATTGCATTGAGAAGTCAAGGAACTGTTTCAACAAGTGAAAAGCAGCATAAAATTTGTCATTTAACCTTTAGCAGCAGTATTTAAAGCGTGTGACAGGGTATTGCTAAATGTTTCAACCACGTCGTCATCACCTTCCATCCAACTTCTCCCGCTTATCCGGAGTCGGATAGCGGGGCAGCAGCTCCAGCAAGGGACCCCAAACTTCCCTTTTCAGAGCCACATTAGCAAGCTCTGACTGGGGGATCCCGAGACGTTCCCAGGCCAGTGTGGAGATATAATCTCTCCACCTGGTTCTGGGTCTTCCTCGAGGCCTCCTCCCAGCCGGACGTGCCTGGAACACCTCCCAAGGGAGGTGCCCAGGGGGGATCCTTACCAGATGCCCGTACCACCTTAACTGGCTCCTTTCGACGCAAAGGAGCTCTACTGCGAGTTCCTCACGACTAGCCAAGCGTCTCACTCAATCTCCAAGGGAGAACCCAGACACCCTCCTAAGAAAACCCATTTTGGCCGCGTCGTCATCACCATATGGCTCAAATGATATTATAGAAGTAGTAATGTTTAGCCTTATCAAAAATTTATTTTTAACCAGTATTTCCCTTAGATTTTTTGTTATACGGTTGGCATCAAAACACGGAGATGGTCAGAGATAGCTATTCTAATCCTGAAAGTTTCAGTATTAGACAATGTTGTATTGACAATGTTCCAGTCTCAAACACTTTAAAGTTTAGCCCTGTAGATATAACCAACTCTAAAATGTTCCCCTTTGGGTGAGTGGCTATATTTACATGCTGACAAAGACATAAGCTATCAAGTAAATTCAGAAACTCAGTGGATCTGAGATCATTTAGATTGTTAATATGAATATTAAAATCTCTCGTCATGATGTGTCTCATACGTAATACTGAGATGAGAGAATTATGGTTATCTGTATAATGTTATATTGCTTATACTATATACTGCTTTAATCAACAGCAAGATATTCAAATTATATAAATTCAAAGATTATATATATTCACCCAAGCAGATGGATGACCAAAGTGTGTTGAGAGAATTACTGCAATCCCCCCCTCCTTTCTTATTTTGACTAAGTGTATGGTAAAATGCATGGTGTTTTGGATAGGCTTCAATTAGTTTAGCTATTCCAGTGGTACCATTTAGCCATGTCTCAACTAATAATAAACAGTCCAAGTTTTTTTTTCAGTTATATGATCATTAATACGAAATCATTTGTTGGCTAAAGATGTAACATTAAAAGAGAGCTAATTTCAACTGAAGGGATTTTGTGATTTTGTGAGGAGCAAATATTGATCCTTAGTACTGATAAATCTAATTTTACTGAGGCAGGTGCAAGATGGTCTTTGAGTGCTCCGTTTAATTTCTCCATGACACCGGAAATTTGAAATCACCGCTATGTATACGTTAGTATGTGGTTATGTTTTTCACTATGATGCAGACTTTTTTCTAGTAAAGTAGTTCCTGAAGTTGACAGCTTCAACAAGGCCACTGAATCTGTATTGATTATATATTTTTTGGGCACTTTTTGATTGTGAGTTATTGAAGCTAGAATATATAACCAGGTTTACGGCAATACCGTAATTCCCATTATTATTGCACTATGAGACCACATGCCTGTATATTTAATGTAATTTTTAGAAACAAACATTCATTAACCGCAATCGCTTTTAACCGCAGGTTATTTTTGGGGGCAGGATAGTCTAGTTGTCTGAGTTTTGGCCTCCCAGCAGGAAGGTCATGGGTTTGAGCCCCAGAGTTGTGCACAGCGTTCCGGCTCCGACGTGTCAACTTCCACCGGGAGCAATTCAAATGCGTAGCATTTTAATGGTGAGAACAACACAAACTACTTTGCCTGTCTGACATTGACTTACTTTCTCTCACTTCCACTCCCAAAAACTACTACAATTATATTCCACACAATGGTCCCCTCTGGAATTTGTGGTGTCATTTAACTCTGTTTTAAATTTATAAAATGAACCGATCATCCCAGATGTAAAATCCTCCTCCCTTCTGGCCTCCTGCCACAAATGTAGTCATGTGAAATAAGTTGTATTGTATTTTGTATTTGAGAAAAGCGTGTTGGCCGCGGCTTCCGTCAAAAATAGACACGGCGCCTATCTTTAGCAAAGCAGAGCCGCTTCTGGGATGCTTCAAACACGCCGTGCGTTGCGTGTGGTGGAAGTGAAAGCATTGACTAGAGTGACCGCAATCAGCTCCGGAGGCCGTGTAGGAGCCGGAACGCGTCGCACACGTGCCCAGTGGCATTCTGGGGTAACAGCTACCTTGCTAAGTGGTGTTGGAGTGCCGGTAGGTCAACCGCAGTTTATTAAATGTGACGTTATGTTAGAGGCACTTTTATGTAAAACTAAAATTGGTCGGACAACAAACCACTTCAATAGATGCACTACGGTAAGTTATCTCTTGTGATTTTAATCAGCCAAAAAAAAAACGCATGGCTCCACAAAATGCTGCTTACGGAGATATGAAATGTCTTTTAAAGTTGACAAACCATAAAAGTAAAATATATAAATCAGGCAGATTTTATGTTGGCTACCTAAGTTAAAGTTACCTGACACTTTACTTGTTCCTTTGCTGCTGTGGCTGGAAATGAGGCAATAACTGCGAGGGTCACTGTGTACAACACAAGACATAAAAAGCTGCTAAAATTATGCATTTGCAGTGTCTGGCTTTAGCGATCATTTACGTGCAGCATCCAACTGTCATCCAACAGAAAATAGATTGTTATGAGAAGTTTGAGATATTATAAAACTATGGTGGAAGAAATGTTACTGTGGCGGGGCGGCATAGTATAGCTAATTCATTGGGAACAAAAAAATTGTACGTCAAAATTCATGCAATTGGGAGAACTCAGCTAAAAGAATGATGTCATAGGTTGTGGTAGTTTAGTATGGCAACTTCCTCCTGTTCAGATAATTGTTCTTCCATATCTGTAACAAATGCTAGAGGGAAAAGTTTGACAATGGCATTAATTGACAATGGCATTAATTATTTTAATATATCTGAGTGAGTGAAAATGTAACCTTTTGCCTTTTCTACCTTTGCCGATCTAGTTCTACATATTAATCTGCTACTATGGCTGTACTGAACACCATTTTACAGGCTTTGAATACTCATTCTCAAAAACACCAATAAAAAACACTAAATTATATTTCTTTCATAACCTCAAAATCAAAGTGGGCGGCAGGACCGTTGGCATGTTTTCAATAGCACATAACTGTAAAACAGCAAGTAAGTAATCAACGCATTTACTTTTGAGTCAACTACTCACCTCATATTATCCACGAGACCACCAATAACAGTATGCATAGTCCACCGATAATCAAAAACAACCTAGTTACTTTGGCTCCAGACGATCCAGTAAAATATTTAGTCCAAAACACATTGCATTAATAAAATGCTGCATGGCGGCTGTTGCATTTATTTTATATTAGCTGGCAAATGTAATCTTTCATTCCTAGCTTCAGTGAGCACACATGTAAACATAGCATGAGCTCTTTGATTGCCACTTTGACACATCAATTGACCCGGTCCAATAAGTGTGTGCTGAATGAGGAGCCTCGCTCTCTTCTTTCATATGATGTTCTGCAACACAGTTGATGTATTGGTGACCCAGTGTAGGGCATGCAATTACATTTTTAACATGTGGGTTTATACAGAGACAGTAAGGGTTAATAGGAAAACACGCATGCATAATGTGGGAAAAAATATATATATATCCGAATCCCAATATTTGAAATCGAATACAAACCCAATGCACAAATACCCGAATTATCAAGTATTTGGGGCCAGCCCTATCTGCTACCCATCATGACAATAAACACATTCAAGATTCTGCTTCTGGTGCTATAGGATTTATTTTGTCCACTTGAGGTCTGAAGTTGGGCTACAGTACCTCTGTGCACCCTTTATGTAGCCACCTCATAACACTGTCTTCCGGAGGAACGCTCTGGCACACAGGAGAAATGGACCACTAAAATAAAACTCCCAGCATTTATTTGATGACTTCACAGCTGTCACTTAGATTGGTTAGTGGAATTGCTAGGTCACTAGAAGGCTCATTGTGTACACACACAGACTACTTGGCATGCTGTGGTCTCAGTAGATAATTCTTTCCACGGGTGTAGAAACTCATTTAAAATAAGCCTAGCATACAGACACACAAATTAAAGACTAAACATGCTGCAAGCAAATCAAATCAAATCAGACCTTTCACTAAATATTGCATCAGCATGGTTTCCCTTTAGACTACATTCTCTCATAGCAACATGCTCTGACTCCCAACTACTGTATGCTGGTATTTATAAACAATACATCTCATCAGAAGGGAAAAGAGTATCAATACAAGTGTGATACACAGTCTATATCTGTGGTAAATATGGCGGGGCGATATGGACCAACATTTTAATGTCTATATTTTTCGGCTGAATCGCGATAAACAATATCTCAATATTTTGTTTGTGGGTTAAATGCTCAGTTGTAAGAAATACACGAGATGTCACAAATGCCTTACAAGCCTTTGATGATGATAATAATAATAATAATAATAATAATAATAATAATACCGTGCAAACAAATGGTTCCTCTACTCATTAAAAAATGACAGACGGTAAACATAGAAGTATAATCTCCATACTACAGTAAACATGATAACAAGACTGAATTGACTAAACATAATGTGTAAAGTACACAGCTTTGTACAGGAGTCGACAAGGGAGACACGGAGAGATGTACGGTAGTAATTTACGGCCCATTATGGGAACCTTTAAATACTCGAACCACATGTGTAATAGTACTGTCGCTACTCTACACTTCAGGCGTCGCCAAACTGCGCATCATCAAAACAAAGAAAACCCGGTAAAGGCTGGCTGATGTATGTTAATTGAGGTTCCCCTACAATAAAACATTAAAAATAAACATAGGCTATGTACAACTCTAAGAATATCTCTTTAGTTGTGAACACAAACACCAAGGGCCCTATCTTACAACCGGCGCACTGCGGCGCAAAGCGGGAACGCAAGTGTCTTTGCTAGTTTCAGACTGACGCAGTTGTAAATTTCCCGTCCAGCGCCCACGTTGACAAAATAGTAAATGCACTTGCGCCCATTTGAGCGCCGGTGGTCTGAATATGAGGTGTGGTCTAGCATATTGCTGGTGCTATATTGCTATATTGAGGCATCGGAAGTGATTGCGTGATTGACCAGCAAAAAAGACCAGCAAAAACCTGGTCTAAAATCAGCACGAGGCGGAATATAAATATAGTATTGCCTCTGGCAGGGGGACAACGCGTGTACACGCTGCTTATTACACATACAGGAAGTTTAAAGAGTACAACGTAAATTAGTGTGTGACCTACACAAACATATTTTAGGAATCTCGCTATTGCCCTAGATGGTCTGCTCCAGCGCTGTCACAAACCCGTCGGTATAATATCAATCCGCCTATGATGCAAGCGCGCCTGAATTTTTAAAGGGAATGGGCGATGACACTCCCATTCACACTCCTTGGTTTATCGTATGTTATGCAACCGATGTACTGACCGTTTATCTGCCGTTAAAATAGCAAAGATGGACTTCTACATGCCCTAAATCCAATTTGCACCTTGCGCTTTAAACTGTGCGCTTAGATCGTTAAAATAGGGCCCCAAATGTTTGTGCCCATATGGACTTGTGTCCACTAACTGCAAATAGGCAACATGCTAAAGCCCACATCAGTCGAAATGGAGGGCCTGCTAACCGCAAGATCGCTTCAGTATTTGGCAAAGCCACACAATTATATGGCCTTACATTAAGCTTGCAAAGTATTTGTACTGCCTTTATATCGCCGTTTAAAATTAATTGTTTCCCGTGCATGCTTTTGGGCAATTATGTTGCTCTGCTGTTCATCCCATCTTTTATCCCAAACTATCTCCGTGATTTAGCCATTGTTCATCTTTTTAACAAACTAGCTCCTACGTCTTGCTGTCCCCTGCCGTGCATAAATCTTCCTCAATGGCGCGTTGAAAAAGTACATTTGTTAGTGATAGGGATGCTGCAATACCAGAAGTTTAGCAGTCGATACCAATACCAGTGAAATTCCACGGTTCTCGATACTCATTTCGATACCACAGGGCAAAAAAAAAAAAATGAAAATGATATATTTAAACATACATTGTGTTTATGCGTGAAGTGAATGTGTGTATAATATATATACACATCATGACCATACCATTTTACAGGCTTCGAATAATTGATGGTATTTCTCTCAAAAACACCATTACAAACACTCAACTATAAATGTTTCATAACCTGTTTAAAAATCTAAGCAGGCGGCATGACTGTTTGTGGGTTTTCAATAACACATACAGGTACAAGAGCAAGCAATCAACGCTTTTGACTTTGAGTCAACTACTCACCTATGAAGACTCAAAGCATACTGTATATTAGCCAATAAGAGTGTGTGTTGAATTAATAGCCCCGCTCTCTTCTTTCAGACAGAGTCAATTGCAATTGATTGTGTGATTGCAAGTGATAACCCAGTGTAGGGCAGGCAATTACATTTTTAACATGTGGGCTTATACAAAGACAGTATGGATTAATGACAAAACATGCATGCATACTCAAATCCCAATATTTAAAATCAAATAATCAAGTATTTGGGGCCAGCCCCGAGGAAGTATCACAGAGACCTCTGTGACTCTGTGCCCACACGAGAGCGCTCCTAGGGTGGGTAAACATTCACTGAGATCCCGGTTAGCGCTCCGGACTTAAGCGTGAGACGAAATGTAGTAAATTACAGCGTACACACGTGAATGTTTGCAACGCAAATATGCGACATAGTCCTACATATTGTATTCGCTTCAAGGCTGATTTTGTTTCACTTTCGGCAGGCGATTATATGTTTTTCAACGAACCATTGATGTCACATGACATCAGTGGTTACTCAGCCGGTAAAATCTTTATAAGATGGAAACTATGGCTGGAAAGTTCGAAGGCACCGTTTGCATAGCTTACGGTACTGTTTTTGATCAATGTATTACTCCCTGATAATCCGCCTGGAACGCAAAGTAGCCTACTTGCTGTTTTTCTTTTCGAAGAGTGGAGGCAGAGCTGCAGCTACACTTCCACGGTACCGCACGCATCCAGGTTGGATTTCGGGTACCTACGGTATTGTACAAAATTGAGTGCCATCATGATTTAAGAATTTTAGCATCAACTTGGTAACGAAGTATCGGTTCTCGTGACATCCCTAGTTAGTGAGTGAGGGTGAGGTTAGGAAGTACAGAGTGAATAACTAACTAACCTACTCATTGTGTTTCCTTACATTTCCTCCTAACCCCTATGCGTAGGATTGGTCTGGTCTAGTCATGTTGATCTCTAATAACGGCGTCTGTGTCTGCAAATGTAGTAGTCTATCAGTAGCTATTTCGAGTTTATAGCCTACCTAATGAAATAGGACTCTTCTGAAGTGGTGTGCATGATTTATCTGCTCATACAATTCGTGCAAAAGATGGACAGTCGTCAGCTAGCGAACGACCATATCACGGTAGGCACCGTCAGCATAGTGTGTGAGCACGAGCAGTAACCTATAAAGTTGTTTCCTTTTGCTGTTGTTAGCTTTACGTAAGCATAATGCACTGATTGCATTGCCAGATCTATGTAGACATCAAGACGGTGTGATACAGCCAAGGCACGAGTGTATTTTGCATCTGCGCGTGTGTGTGTGTGTGTGTGTGTGTGTGTGTTTGAGAGAGAGGGGAAGGAGAGAAGGTGATCCTTATCACAGCAATTCGGCAAGCCTCGGAAACAGCGTATTACGCAGTGTTTCACTAGATATTTATAACTTTTTCTGAATGCTGCTTTGACACTTTTTCACCACTTTTATTTATTTGTAAATCACGATGCCTGTTAGCCATCGGCGATGGACGATGGTATCGTATATCGGCCCAACCCTAGTGGGAAAGCACTAAAACCCACACCAAGTCAATCCCTTTTTACCCTCAATAGTTCCTCGATTTGTCCCATTACTTTGTCCTAACATGCCTATAGTTATTCTTACACCCAACACACACCCCAGATGCTCGTCACCTTCTTGCGATACTTTACCATAAATAAATTATGTCTATCATATTAATATTTAGCAGACAGTGACACAAACCTAGCCATGTATACAGTATGCGTTAATGGGGACACTCCTTACTCAGGAGTTTGGTTCTAGAGAGGTATGCACAGATTAATTAAAAAAGTGCATATTCCACAAGACCTAAGAAAACCGTCAAGATCAAGTTTCCTAAAAAGGCTAAATGTATACTGGAACTAAAAGTTCAGTGCCTCCAACTTACTTTGGAAACAAATTGAAGACTTTTGCATTATTTTATAACAACATATCAGCACATTCTCTATTGTCTTGGCAGCAATTAACCCAAGAGCTGTGAAGCTGAAGGAATCCTGGACACTATCAAGCACATTTGTAAACAAGCTCTAAAGCAATTATGTAGGAGGATGGAGTACAGTAATAATGGTACAGACAAACATGTAGTCATTTAGCTCTAATAAGCAATATATTTTCAGCTATTTCAGCTATATGTAAAGGGCAACACACACACATGAAAGCATTACAATAGGTAATCCATATTATACAGTATATTGTTAGGGAATACAGCTTATATAGGCTACACAAATTCAGTTTAAGGATATTGCTAACACTTGATGTACTGTATACTATTAAAAACATGTCACTTGAGACAAGTGGGCTGGGCTTTATAGTGACTCCTCTAGCAGTCGACCTTGTGCACTGCCGTACGGCCAGAGCTGGTAGCCTTGGCACCAGCATACTTGGGCTATTAACGCATCCTCGCTGGCTGCTCTGCCGATGGCCCTGAGGGCTTTATCAGCCCCAAGCACTCACTGGGAATCATTCCTAATTCCTAGCAGCCTACTGCAACGACACATTCAAAATCCCCCCCTAGTCGGGGCCCCATGGATCTCTGACACATCTAAACGATAGAACTAGGCCAATATAGCGTCTAACGTTTGGTCATTCAGATTAAACATGCAAACAATGGCTCAGATATTGCGTACGGATGTGCGGGCACAGTGACTTGTGTGAGAGCAGGGAGTTGTTTTGTGATACACGTGTGTGCATGGCAATGCCAATAAGAAAATGACGGAACCTTCTGGTAATGAGAAAGAAAACGTGGTAAGGAAAAGACGAACAGGATAGTGTTTGACAAGCTGTGACAACACTGGCATATTTCTGTTATCTTTAAATTTAAAGCTAGTCTACATTATGCTATTTGCTGAAATGAGTGGTGGGGATCCAAGATATTTTAGCGCTTTTCTATAGCATTGGTAGGCCTACATTAATACAATTACTTACATAAAGTTTTGTTTCTGAGACAACTTCTCAGGCAACTTCTAGCCTAGTTTCCAACAAGTAGGCAAATAGCTGATGAGTTCAATATAGGCTAATATAATATAATATGCTATATATATATATATATATATATAAAAAAATATATAATATAAAAAACACACATGTACTCTTTAGCGTTCTGGGACACTGCTAAAACTATCTTGTTTGTTGTGTATTGGGTTTTCTTTTATTTATTCATTGTTACTTGCATTGATGTGTATAGCACTTTGGTCAGTATTGGCAGTTTTTAAATGTGCTTTATAAATAAACTGACTTGACTATGCTCTCTAAAATGTACTGTAGCCTATTTGTTGCAATGTTATTCTGTAATATATAGCCTACTGCACACTAGTCTCAGCCTCTCCAGTTCATTAGCACTACGTCACATAATCAACTCTGCTGAACGTCTGATGCATATACCCTTGTAAGCTCGAAACTTTCTCTCTGACTTTCGGGAAGTAATACTGTCAATATCCATTGTCTGTTAGCATTGTCACTCACAAATACGTCTCTGTAATTTCCAGTGCAACAATAGCGCAGTGGTTTATTTACTAATTTAAAATGTTCAATTTCTTTTAATTAGTAACTGTAGCCTACTAATTTTACAGATTTACAATACCTGTGTACCAAAGTTATGGCAAGCATGTAATGTCTTGTGATCCCTGTCCTGTGTCTATTCACTTCATGTGTTTACCTTGCATTTTAGGCCTGTTTCCCCCGTCACTCCCTGCCTTGTGTTTCCCAGTCTAGTTACGTCCACCTGTGCATATGTAATCATGTCTGATGTGTAGCACCTGCCCCTCATTGTTGTTAGCCAATGGTACGGTAGCAGATCAGGCAGCAGGAATCAGTTTTCCTCTCCTAATTTGTGCACCGCACACATAGCCAACACCCATGAACATGCACTCTTATTCACATAGTGGGCGAGAATTAATCATTTGACCCCAATGCCTCCTTTTACCCTAATGTCTTCAATATACCTGCCACCCACCACTTGTGTACCTGTGCTTTTGTTTAGACAAAAGGTTGATCAGAGTTCACTTATTTAGCCTAGTCCATTTATTACAGAGCAAATGCTTGCTATTTAGTCTGACTAAAAGCATCGGCTTTTAGAGCAGAGATGGCTAATGTAATTGTTGGGTAGTGAGAATCTGGAAAACATGATACATGAACCCAATAAGCTATATAAAACAAAATAATTTTAGTCTAAAAGCTTGTTGGGGGCAGCATTTCACCAAAAGATTATGGCATCCCGTGTCCACCCCTATCCTTCAACTTCTCTTCAGAGCCTCTGCTCCACTAATTGACAATTTTTCAGTCAATCCATTACTGGGTCAACACACAATCTAACTTTACATGGATCAGCTACAAAAAAAACATCGAGGCAAGAATACGCTAAATTGAACTAAACTTCTTAAATTGAGACATTATAACACTGCTATCATTTAATAAATCATATAATCTTCACATGTGGCTGTCTTAATAACAGCTTTGAGCAAGACCATATGAACAAAAAAAATGCCACAACCAAACAATATAATGCCATTTGAATGTCTTTCAGTAATGTTTGTACTTAGTTGCCCTTACAATTTGTTTTGTCTTCTCCAAACAAGGTCAGTACACCCTGTTTGCATCTACAACTGTTAACTTAGCGGTCCAGAATAAACTTTGAGTTCACCATCAAACTTAACTTGCTGCAGTGTAAATCAATATGTCTCAGAAGGCCATATGCCACTGCTTTGGAATTAGCAATCTTTAGGCTATATTGTATGTCTTATACTAGAATAATGTTTGTGTAATTAAAAGAATCTCTTAAACTAGAGATTGATGTTTCGTTGTGTGCTCCAATCATAGCCAATACAGTTTAAATAGATGGGAAAGTGGTTATAAAATGCTGAAATATTCCCAATATATTGCAGAGGGGTATATTTGATATACATCAACCAAATGAATAATAAAAATAAAGTGTCTACAGTATGAGAAATAAAAGCCATCTATATTGTAGTGTCCCAGTCGCAACTTATATCAAATGAAAACACTGCATGCCCAAGCCGCAGAAATTTACATGGCATCTATTTATTTACAAGGCAGCCGATCGTTTAATTCACGGACTGTGAACAGTAACGCACGTTACTTGAAGAAATAACTAATAATATTATTGAATGTCAAAGACTAATGCATTACACTACTCCGTTACTCACTTTAGTAGTAATATTATGTAACACGCTATATTATATATATTATAAACTTCCCCCAACACTGGCATACATAATAATTAGATTGTTGCAGTATTAATAAACAATACAATAGTTGTTGCTGTGGAAATTGTGTTTCAATGTCGACAGAGGTAGAAAATGTTTGCTGCCAGGAGATAAATGTAGTGTGTACAAGTGTGATGAGCTAACACTTTGTAACATGCAAATGTCTTCTTCTCATCTCAATCTGTGGATGTGGTGGTCAGTAAATATAACTGAGGCTCGTTGCCTTTGCTTTGTAATGTCGAATTGAACTCTGATTAAAGGAGTCATTGCATGCTCCTTTTCACTTGTTGACACAGTTCCTTGACTTCTCAATGAAATGTAGTTGGTCAAGCTTAGGTGAAAATACCACAGTTTATGTGGAATAGCACCATCATACAACGACTCTCAGATAACTGTCTATTTTCAGTAACTGCTGCTTTAAATTAAACAAGCCACTGCCCACCCCGCCCCAACTTCCATTTAGTACGACTGCTTTACTGTACGCAAACACGGTTTGAACATAGTTTTTTGGGTTTTGAACCACATATGGTTTATTTTCAGCAGTGTTTTCAAGGTATTAATATTGCACATTAATTCCTCCTCGCCGTCCAGACTACAGTAAAGGATACGGGAGGCAGATTTTAGTTTGTTGTTGTTCGTGTCAACCATATAAACACAGCAGCAGCTTAGTCACACAGCAATGTGAAGGAACAGGGGTGTTACGTTTTGATAACCAGCCATGTATCTACAGATCTGCTGATTATTTTTCAGTGATTGGGTTGATAAAGACGCTGAATCCTCAGGCACTTTTAGTGTCTTTTGATTGTTTCACGTGAAGTTGTTTGACCTCGTATTACGTTGTGACTGTATTATTGTCTAATACAGTGTATCCAGAAAGATTTCACAGCGCTTCAATTTTTCCACATTTTGTTATATTACAGCCTTACTCCAAAATGTATTAAAATATTTTTTTCCTCAAAATTCTACACACAATGCCCTATAATAAAGTGAAACGTACTTAAAAAAAACAACAAAGAAATCACACGTACATAAGTATTCACAGCCTTTGCCACGACACTTAAAATGGAGCTCAGGCACATCCTGATTCCACAGACCATCCTGGAGATGTTTCTACAACTTGATTGGAGTCCACCTGTAGCAAATTCATGTCCAATCATGATTGGACATGATTTGGAAAGGCCCACAGTTGACAGTGCATGTCAAAGCACAAACCAAAAAGTCCAAGGAATTGTTTGTAGAACTCTAAGACAGGATTGTATCAAGGCACAAATCTGCTGTGATATGAGAGCAACATCACTGAATGTGATTACTCTGCATTCATTTGTGTGGTGCTGCGCCACGGCAGAATCATTGACGACACACCAAAACAAACTGGCTGGTAGCTACCTATTTCTAAACAACATAGTTTCAGTAACAATGTAAAAGAATACTTGATTTTCTCTGAAAATAGAGAATGTCTCAGCTCTGACAATAATTTGGCTCTGTGAAGAAACAGCAGCTGCAGGTTGCAGCACAAAACTTATATCCCTTCAGGAGTGCATGACGAACTGCAAGGAAGATGCCTTAGCTATAGCCAACTTGTTAAGGCTGTAGGATAGTAGTTACCTTAAAAAGCTACATCATTTAGTTAATTATATTGCGTATTACGTGAGGGCCTAACTGCACTCGTATCGCTTCCAGCCACAGCAATGAAACAAGTCGAATAACAGCTGGTAACTTGAACTTATCTAACATCAAATCCGCCTGAATAATATTATACTTTCTTTGGTTTGCTAACTTTAATAGCCAGTACAGTAGGCCTACGTTCACATGTCCGGTCATTTCTTCAATAACTCACAATCAAATAGTGCAGAGAAGACAGCAACGATGAATTACGAATTATTAAAAATGCTTGGCAGTTGATTGGATGAACCATTTGGTCATTTTTGCTGTCGGCACACCTAAACCATGCCTGTGTAGCTATCAACAAGACGCTGATTGGAAAGTTCAGTTGCAACTCCGACACATTCAAAAAGATCCCTAGGCTTTCCAGACTGATTCTCACAGTGAAATTAAACTGTAGCTCGCAACATCAGTGAACAGATGCTCCCCATCCAACCTGATGGAGCTTGAGAGGTCCTGCAAAGAAGAATGTGTGCCAAGCTTGTAGCATCATACTCAAAAAGACTTGAGGCTGTAATTGCTGCCATTGGTGCTTCAACAAAGTATTGACCAAAGGCTGTGAATACTTTTTTATTTTTATGAATTAGCAAAAATGTCAAACTTTTTTCACTTCATTATTATGGGATATATTATGTGTTGAATTTGAAGGAAAACATTTATTTGAATCCATTTTGAAACAAGGCTGTAACAACAAAATGTGGAAAAAGCGCTGTGAATACTTTCCAGATGCACTGTATATGACAAGAAGTCATGTGAGCAACAAAGTTAACAACGTTGTAACAGTTGGATCAATGACATGATTGTGAAAAGGAACATTTTTTTTTCTTTACAATTATTACTAGTAGTGTATTTCCATGGCACTTTCTGTAAAAAAAAATTTAAATGTGAGTCTTACATAGGCTATAAGCTTATAGGGTATGTGAGTAAAAACACCATAGTACCGAAAACATAAACCGTGAAGTAAACACCGAGGTATGAACCGAACCGTGACTTAAATGTACCGTTGCACCCTAAAAATTAGTTTTTTGGCTGCATTACAGTTTACATTATACAACTGCGTACTGATTCTATAATGTGTCACTGTAGAGTAAAACCCTATAGTAGTCAATGTCTTCACATAGGCCTGCATGCTAAAGATTTTATGTTTTGATATGTTTTCCTGAATAGGCCTAAGCCACAAAATGTAAAATAAAAGCCTAGATATGCCAACAAATAATAGTGTCTTAGAAAAATAATACAGTGATATCCATTTTTGCTCATACCGCCCAGCACTACAAGAGCATAAGGGAAAGAAAACAGCTACTAGGTTCTGCATGTCTGGTGAAAAGTCAGGCACTACACATTGTGTGAGATTAGGAAGCCCTTGTGTCTAGTATTCAATCAATCAATCCATCTTTATTTATATAGCACTTTTCATACAAATTCATGTAACACAAAGTGCTTCACACTACAACGTCATTAAAAACAA
>JAODTR010075291.1:0-15298 GCA_025399935.1 Amblyopsis rosae | reverse complement strand
TATATATATATATATATATATATATATATAGAGAGAGAGAGAGAGAGAGAGAGAGAGAGAGAGAGAGAGAGAGAGAGTTTACTGTTTTGAGGTGCCAGAGAGGAAAGTCCTATAAATGTGTTCCATGCTTTAACATTTTTTCAAACCAGTGGTCTATTGTTGTTTGTCGCCGGCAGTAGACATTTTACTAAATGTTATAAGCAGACTTACATATAGTAATACATATTATATATTTAGCCTACAATAATAATTATTTGTCTTAGAAAACAAAATAAGAAAATAAAAAATTCCAAGATTAAATACATGGAGACTAGCGATGTTTTCATTGATCACTAGAGGGCAGTAAAATAGAAACGTAGGTACATTCTCTCCACTCAAACACTCTTGGTAAAAGTTGTGTTTTTGGTCATACCAAGATGTCTGCGCCCTGTAGACAATGTGAATGTAAACAAGCATGCTACTGTAACCTTGTTAAAGAAAAGAAAATACAGTATTATTAGGTAGAATATTGCAATCACTAGGGTAGTTATCGTTATTGAAGCCCAATGGCTTTCCGTGTCTGCAGATGGATTTTAAAGAAATCGACCCCGTTTTCAAGGGTGGCACGATGTGAAAATGCGTCATCGTTTTCTAAAAAGGGTCAGTTAAAAATGTATGATATTGTGTCAGTGGTTGCTATTAAAGTAAGCGTTTGATTAACTGCTTTCTTTTTAAAGAGATTCCTTACACATATCACAAGGTCTTTATTAATAACAGACAGTGTCTTCTTTATCGCTTATTATGTCTATAAGAATGGCACAAAATGATGGCTAGTTTTAAGATTATTTGGTTGAAATTATTTTACTGACCTTTCATAGATGTACCGTAATGGCGTGATGCAATTGCCGGATTCTTTCAGGATTTGATGCCTGCTGCCGAGAGAATAATACCTTTGCCGTCACTCCTGTGTGTTTCATTACATCGGATGCATTTTTGAACCGACTGACGAAACGCAAAGCAGAAATAGATGATCGCCACACAGCCTTTGTTCCACCTGACAGCGGTAAACACAGCACTCAGGCTTACGTCAAACACTTTGGATCATCTCTGACCAGCCTGTTACAAATAATGTAGACATGTTTATTTACTGATGCCATTGCACATCCGTGTCTCATGTTTGCAACGTTTTGGTTTGATACCCCCTCATAATATCCTTTAATTACATTGCATTTTCTCTCAGGTGAACAAATATCTCTGTTAATGAAACATCCTGACCAGCCAGAGAAATCAAATGTTTTGAAAGTGGCCATAATAGGGTCTCCAAATGCAGGGAAGTCCACATTGTCGAACCAACTGCTTGGCAGAAAGGTATACATCACCAGTTAGGGGTGCACAATATTGACTCAATGTCATTATTGCAATATTGCATTGTACAATATTGTATCGAAAATGTGGCAGAAAGTATGCAATATTCTGTTTATTTTGTGGAGAGATGCATCGGTTGGCTGTGTGGCTTAGTTGTGTTTGATGTAGACCAAAAAGTACAATGAGATCAAAAAGGAAACATTAGTGGCCAAAATTAATGCCTTCTTGGTAGATTGGAATTACTGTTGTTGTACCAGTCCAATATTACTGTTAAGTCAAATACATTTTGTTTTTAAAATGTTATGAATCTATTTGGATGCATTTTCCCATGACGTTTGTGTTTATACTTATGTTTAAAAATATCTAAATTAATATTGATGTTGCAGTTTTCATGATCAATATTGCAATATCACATTTTGTCAATATCGTGCAACCCTAATCACCACACCCATCATCTGTGATACATCTGTCTGTTGTCCTCATCATAATGGTGGTTATGTTTTATAAAAGGTTTTTGCTGTGTCCAAGAAAGTCCATACCACAAGGTCAAGAGCCCTTGGTGTCCTGACAGAAGAGGATACACAGATAGTGAGAGACATTTTCCTCTATAAAATGTTAATCAACTTGAAGCACAAGAGCCATGCTAAAAGTTCCTTCCTCCTTGTAGATTCTGCTGGACACCCCTGGTCTCACCACGCCATCAAAGGTCAAAAGGTGATTTCTTTAAAAAAAATATATATATATATATATAATATTAATTTGTTGTCTCAAAGATCTGGCCTGATTGCATTATCAAAATATCAGACTAAATTGGTGTACCTTCTTCACAGACACCAGCTGGAGAAGTCCTTGCTAGTGGACCCCTGGAACACAGTCAGAGAAGCTGACTTGAGTAAGATATTACCAGAGAGACCCTATATAAGGAGACATGCCAGTAGTAGAATTTTGAATGGAGTTCTGTAGGGGAATCCTGAAATGCCTAATATGGCAGTTGGAGGCACATATCCCGTAGCCTGGCTCCGCCCGACTTTGTTCTCACCTCAATTTATTTCGCTGAGATTACAGTCTGGAGATCCTGATCACGTTAGCATTCGCTTAGCCACACTGCTGGCAGCCTAAACTGTGGGTTAGTGAGATGACGTTGAAGTCAAGAGTGTTGATGAGGCGATTGCTAGCCAATAGCTACGCCGATTGGTTCAGCGCTGTCCAATAGAATCCAAATTAACCAGAGGTCTACGCAAAGTAGGAGGATACGACTGCGAACACTTCCCAACGGAGCGTGGCCAGACCTATATATACAAATATATTCACAAAGTGAATATGGTCTGGTTACACCAGGCTACATATCCCGCCCCTCCCCACAAAAGAGCCAATCATCTGCTTTATAAATGCCAAGCATGAACCTATTTAGCCAATCGTATGGTTGCACTGATGCAAGCTAGCTGTTGTGCATGCGTAGTAGAAGTATAACCTGTTGGAATAACGGCTTTTTAAACCATATTTTGGGACTAAGTCACCAAGCATTTTCATTTTATTTTATCATTGGACTAGCGATTGTATACATGCAGTTATTATGCCCCGGTGACTATTGAAAGGGCTCTCTTCCCCCATTCAATATAACAGTCGTCCTAATAACTGCCCAGAGGTGTTTCAAAGATGTCTGCAGAGTGGCGAGACTTGCCTATAAGGACTTTGATATAACCTTGCTGTCTTTCTAAAACTGTGGGCCAGATCTCCCAGAAGCATTGTCGCAAGGTGCTTTCATGTTTTGCTTGTTCTCGCTTTACTCTGAAACTGCGGTTCATTCCACAAGACTCTAATGGGCATTCCATTGACAGTGGTGGTCATGGTGGATGTAGCAGACAAGTGGATGTGCAGGAGTCTTGACTTTGAGGTGCTCAAATGCCTGGCCAAGAACCCTGACATTCCTGCAGTCCTGGTCCTTAATAAGGTATCTTTCTCAGCACATATTGACAACGATGCTTTGCCAGAGTTATTTTCATTTTGATTAAGGACTTGTTTAAGCATATAACTAAAATACAAATAACAGTAACCTAACAGGAATTTAAAAACAATAACTAGATTTTTTTTCTCATTCTTTCTTAAAGAAATGATAACAAAATAAATAAAAATAAGTAAATATAGCTGTGGGGATAAATGTTCAACCCAATAGTGTCATTAAGCCTTGTTCTGGGTTTCTGTCCAGTAACACTGACCTAACGCCAGCCCTTAGCACTGATCTGACCTTTGCTACACCTAATCTGACATATTACTGTATATTAGGCCCATACTACAGCCCATAACGGCTCTTATCGGAGTGTTCGCATAGTTGGTATGTTCATATTAGTGGGGCGTCCATGAAATACTTGTGCAGATATCGTGGTGTCTTTCAGACGGACCTCCTGAAGAACAAGAGCAAGTTGTTGGAAACCACGGCAGAGTTGACCTGTGGGATGGTGAATGGACGGCGAGTTCAGATCAGGCCAGCGATCAAACCTCCCCGGGCTGAGCAGAGGCCGACCAGGCACGAGCCTCCTCCGGAGGTACCGGCCGGCAAGGAGGGAAGCCAGGCTGAGGGTAGTGTTGACAGCAAGCCTGGCCTGCTCAAAGAGCAGCTGAGGGCACTGAAGGGCCAGAAGGGCTGGCCTCACTTCAAGGACGTTTTCATGCTATCCTCGGTGGACCAGCTGGACGTGGAGACGCTGAAGGTCTGTGCTAGGCAGAGAACATAGCTAACACTAAATCAGTAAAGAATCGTAGCAAACATTTTGACAGTATGAAATGAACTATATTTTGAAAAAGCATTGTAGCACACATCCATTAATGACAAACCCATGTCATGACTGGAGGAATAATCAATATTCCACTGGGTGACTTATATATAATATAATAATATATTTTAATATGGTTAATTAGTTATGTTTACTCAAGCCAGTGCAAATCATTTCCTTATTAGAATAATTAAATGTCACACGTCCCGCTTACGATGGCTGCTGTGTATTGGGATAGGAAATTGGAGGGTGATGTAACAGTTGCACTCATTTTACCATCCCGCATATCCGGAGTCGGGTCGCGGGGGCAGCAGCTCCAGCAAGGGACCCCAAACTTCCCTTTCCCGAGCCACATTGGCAAGCTCTGACTGGGGGATCCCGAGGGGTTCCCAGGCCAGTTTGGAGATATAATCTCTCCAACTTGTCCTGGGTCTTCCTCGGGGCCTCCTCCCAGCTGGACGTGCCTGGAACACCTCCCAAGGGAGGCGCCCAGGGGGCATCCTTAGTAGATGCCCGTACCACCTCAACTGGCTCCTTTTGACGCAAAGGAGCAGCGACTCTACTCTGAGTTCCTTACGGATAGCTGAGCTTCTCACCCTATCTCTAAGGGAGACGCCAGCCACCCTCCTGAGAAAACCCATTTCGGCTGATTGTACCCGTGATCTTGTTCTTTCATTTTTGCAGCAATTCTTTTTATAATTTTTTTTATGCTATCTTGTTATCAAAGTGTTGACTGTTAGCGAGTGTATTGCCGGGAATGAGTGTTGCTGCTCTGGAAGGAAGGTTAGCCTTAAAGTACAATGCAATCTTGACAATTGTTTCCAAAAAAAAAAAGAAAACACTAGATTTTATATTATTGCGAGACATAGAGTATCTTTGTAAATAACACAGGGTTATTTAAGAATGTAGGCATAGTTTGAATGAAGATAAGTGACGTTGTGATGGATTTTCTTTCCCAGAGGTACCTGGTTGTTGCGGCCAAGCCAGGCACTTGGCAGTACCACAGTGAAGTTCTGACAGACCAGACTCCAAGAGAAATCTGCAGCAACATAATCAGAGAGAAACTTCTGGAGTATCTTCCTAAGGAAGTGCCCTACACAATGACACAGGTGAATATTATGCAAGGCTTTTTGTTCATCCTTCATATCCAAACTCATTTTCGGAACATATTGGTTATTACATGCAAAATGTTCACATGACCAACACTTGAAGCGGATATATCAATCTTTGACGTAACATAACAAATAATGTTTTCTAGTATTTGACGTTTTCTGAACTGTAAAAAAATGTTAATGGTCAACATACCTGCTTCGTAATATTTCTTAAAACTTCAGGGCATTTCTGATATATAATATATAATATGTTATAAGTAATATGTTATAAACCATCTCTTCATTTGAACCTATTCAAGCAAATTATTCCAAACTTAATAGGTTCTTCATTAATGAATACTGGTCTTTGTCTTTAGTGCATTGAATTCTGGCAAGAAACTGAAAATGGGGAGCTGGATATTGTGGTGAAACTTTATGCCATGAAAGACTCTCACATGGTATGTGTTGCCTATAAGTTAATGGTTATTTTAGGAGCTAAGACCAATGTACTTGATATTTTAGCTACCCTAGCTCTGAACTATATTTTGAAACCAGTCTATTTTTCTTATTGTTCCCATTGTAACTTGTTAATATTTGAACACCCTTTCAGAACCATACATATTTGATGTCCATATAAACTTAGATATACAGTGCTGGAATGTTTCATGTCTACAGAACTGCTCCAAGGAGTGACTCCGCTTCTCTTTTTGTTCAATTATTCTGTAGCTTCTATTCACCAAGTAATGGCAGCTGGTGCCTGCTAGACCTTTAAAAGTAACAAGTCACATATCAAAACCTTTTTAAATTGAAATTGTAGAGTATAAACCTCAACCTAGAGAGATGAGATAACAGGTCTACTTTAAAAACATTGTGGTAGGCTGCTCCTTGTTTTTAAAGAAATGTATCGTTTCCATGTTGCTGTGTTTATGTATCTGTAGAAAATGGTGATTGGAACAGCTGGCCAAATGGTAGCACGGTTAGCCCGAGAGGCTGGAGAAGACCTGAGCAGGCTCTTCTTGAAGGAAGTCAAATTGAGGCTGTCTGTCAAGTTGAAGAACTGAAGAGGACAGTAGGCTCAATGCACTGATATAGGACTGTATAAAAAGCAGAGATGCTTGAGGTTAAAATTGTCTACAGGAAGAGATCTATTACTTGGGAGGGAGAAAGTATTGTTGTATTATGTCTCGAGTGTATGTATGTTGTATTATTTCATCTTGTCATATAGGTAGATCTAAATATGACGCTTTTATTAAAAAGCCTGCAAGTTATACATTTATGTGAACCTGATGAAATTCACATGCTGGACAAACATGCAACTGCCTCCCAATACAGCATTTGTTCCATTGTGTTGGTTTTCAGGGACTTCTTTTATGTTTTTGAGAAGTTTGACTGTCTGTTTGCAGTTGATTTGGCAATGGTCTATTTAGAAAACAAACCACGCAGACTGTCACTAAATAGAAACTTTTTTAAACACTGTCTGGTCGAGCGTGGCAGGCAAGCTGTGAAAAGGTTGATGGCTTATCTTGGGCTCTCAGAGCTTTTTACTTGGCGGGAGTCTTGGTGCGTACATGGAGGCAAGATAACCGAAGTGGGACCAGTTATGCACCGTCACGCTCACTCAGATGTCGCCGATGCAGTATCCAGCTCTCCCCTGCTCTCCACTCTTTAGTCTCGTCTGTTTGAAGTGCAGCCATCCCTTTTGAGTATCCTCTTCTCCCCCCTTCCTTTCACCATTCGGCTTCTCTTTTCCCTCCCTCTCTTTTCTCCCCTCTCACACAAAAGCCTGGCTCTGCCCCCGAGGACTGAATTGTCTTCCTAATGGAAGGCAAAATGGAGCACTAACCCGCTACTAAAATGGGTCAGATAATGGTGGTTAGATTCATTCCTGCTCTGTGAGTTAACTTGACGGCTTTTTTTTATTTTATCCAGGGCGCCATAATGAATAACCAGCCAGGAGCTGAGATGGAGGGGAAGAGAGCCCGGGAGTGGAATGGGAAGGGAGGCTAAGGGTCTCACACTGTCGGCTGCTCCCCAGCGATTAGGCAGGCAGTTGCACAGCGAAGATCACTACTCAGACAAGCTAACTGCTGCCTACTAAGGCTGCTAGATGACGCTAGCCTACCAGCACATGAAAGTAATGGAGCGAAACATATTTTGGAATATAAAAGCAGTAGATCAGAGCATGTGTGTCCTGTGCAAAGTAACGAGATGGCTTGTTTTCTTGGAACTCATTTTATTTCAATAAGCAACTAGTACAGTGCAGTAAAATAACATATTTGGAAATCAAGTTCAGAAATAATCATTCAGCATAACAACAAAATGCATATTAATCGTGTTAGTCCTCTGGGTCCAGATGAGAGTGAGTGAAGGCCATATAACCTTTACCATTGCTAAAAACTCAGTAATGGTAACGGTTTGATGGCCAACCTCAGTAGTTGCGTACTGAGTCATGTCAGTGTGGTCGGGGAGCCGGTGGTGTAATGTAACCCTGGATAGTACATCATCTATACTGTAGTGTCTCTTTAATGAACTTACAGTATATGATGATATCCTGTCCAGGGCACAAAACTAAACATTTACCCCATGCGTTTCCATGGCAACGGGACCTGGAAAAACACTGCGAAAAAATTAAACTCACTGTGTGATCATGCCCGTGGAGAAGTGTATGGATGAAATGACCCGTAGTCAGAAGTGTAATCGCTGGCTGTACATGCAATAAATCACTGAAAATGTGTTGCAGTGAACCCCAAAAGGCTTGATCCTGGTCAGTAAAACTACATGTTCGCCATACTCACCCGATGCGTTTCCATTGTCGGCTGCTGAATGAGACATGGTGTATTGTGGCTCTGGGCCTTCTGACAGCTTGCTAAAGGGCCTCCTTGGAACTTAAAGGATGACTGCTCATTTGCATATGGTGATGACATCTGGGTTGGACCAAATAAAAGTTAAACTTTCTCTTATCTGCTGCTCCCAACCTGGTTGCCTTCAGCTAATTATTGCACACGCCCTTTTTGTAAAACCATGTTGAATCCCAACAATTTAATATTTGGATCTTCTATCTCCAATTATTTACCAGTTTCTTTAGGAGATTTTCTCTAAAATTATTCTATTATTATAATTATTTCTTCAATCCTTATTTAGAGGGCTATATGAATCCTGTATAGGCCTGCCACATTATGAAACCACCCACCAAAGGCCTGGATAATTATATATAATTGTCTATTTTAATTTCTTGAGTCACAAAGGCTGATTAAAGTGAACATAGAACTTTGATTACACTTCAGTTTTGAAAATTGTTATCCATATTTTGGTTAGAATCCATTTTATTTGTGAATTATAGTTTTTAGTTGTTTTTTTTTTGGTGGAAAATCTTATATTGTAGCTAATATACTTCATAAGTGTTCTACGGAAGTTACAGTATGTCAATAGAAAAGTGTACTTCTGTCCACCAATTATTTCCCCCTAATTTCCATGTACAGAATATGACTGCTAATCCTTTTAATGATCACTACCATTTGTGATATGTATTGGTCCTACGGTTTTAAAGCATAATGTTTTGTTTTAGTCTGGTTACCAGATTTATTAAACAGGCAGATTTCCTTTCTATAATCTTAGCTCCAGCTATTTACAGCCCAGATCTGTCTTTATTGATTTTTGCAGTCAGTGAATCACCATGGTTTAATAAGAGATTGATGATGTTGTGCAAGAGCAGATTTCTCCACTGCAAATTTGATTTGATCCTTGTTGATCAATCAACTGCATCCCTACAGTTTACATCTCTTGATTTGAATATTAAAAAGGGCATAATCTTATAGTCGTATGTTTTTGCTGTATTATCTGTGGAAAAGAGAGCATGAGATGAGACAGAACATTACCATAGTAACACACACTGTAGTTTGGGTGTGGTTACTGTTGGGGGGGGGGGGTTGTCTGGCTGGAGCTCCAGATAAAGATGGAGGTAGGATTTGGGGGGGTAGGCTTCCCTCCCATTCTTTATCTGTAGGACAACTGCTTGCAGTCTTTTTGTGAATGTTCCAATTGCATTCAGAGATAAGTAAGGGTTTCTGAGCTAAAGAGACATGCATAACGTGTTTGTCTAAAAGAACAGGTTCTGTTCAATGGTATAAATATAGTGAATGCAGATACAATTACTTTGTTATTTATTTTAACAGTTAAGGTCCACAGATAAAACATTAGTGCATATTTGTTTTTTGTTGTCCAGATTGGCATGTAGTACTATTTCGTTTATTTACATACTTTGAACGACAGTATGGCAGATTTAAATAAACACTAATTATAATTAAATGATACATTATACTGAAACCCCATCAGAAAACATGAAGACCAACATGTTGAAGCAAATGTATAGACATTTATAGACTAAGTAAAGCTTTATTTATAGGAAAACACTCATAATAGGCTACTGTTACTCTATTAATGAGCATTGTAAAAACAAAATAGTAAAGATAAAATATCTAACTCCCTTGTTGCACACTGTAGAACAAATACAGAATAAGCCTATATGTCTTAGTATTTCATATTAGTTTTTTTTATTTAAGATGTATTATTTAAAATCTATTTTACAAGAGGGTATATAAGTTTCAACAAACCGTTAAAAAAACAGTTGCAGCAATGGATTTTGTGCAATGACTATCACCGATGTTCCTTTCCATGTCCAGTTCAGATCAATTAAAGTTCCTTATACTGTTCCTTATGAAGTTGAAGGAGCAGCTAACTTTACTTACTTTATTTTATTAAGTAATAATGTTTTTGCACAAGACACAAAATGGCAACCTTCCATATTATGAAAACATAACAATTTGTCAGGGGAGAGGTCAAGAAGCCACAAACAGGCTTAGAGAGGGACACACGCATAATGAGAAAAACTATAATATGAAAACACACTTGAGGAAAAGTAAGTTGAATCAATCTGACAAACGACTGAAACGAAGCTCACGTATCTGTAAACTACAATCCAATCAAATGAAGATAGGCTAAATAAGTGACAGAAGAACAAAAACGAAAATAATGTAGCCTACATCCAAGAAATAGTTAGGCTACTTCATGAATTAAGTACTGGCAATTTACTTATCATTCTAAAGACAAATTCTAGTAGAAAACGTATGCTGGTAACGATTGGACTGCCCTCTTGAGGGTTATTTTGAAATCGCACTGTAAAGCACTAATATAATAGCCCATATGATATAGCCTATATGCCACTGTATATTGCGTCAGACATTATAGCCTATCAATTTTAATTTAAAAGTAATACTTTTTATAGAATGCAGTTAAAAGATAGATGTGTATACTACAAACAATTAAAACATAACAACCCATTCTGGTTTAGTCCTCAGGGAACTGAACAACTTTCATCATAATATGTGCCTGGCTGCAAGTTCAGTTTTTTATTACATGCTCGAGAATGCTCTTATTTTAAAACATTTAGAGGTTTATAAAATACAGTAAAATGTCTAGGGTACTGCCGGCGACATCAACCACTGGTTTCCAAACATTTAAAGCATTGAACGAATGTATAAAAATGTCTTCTCCAAGGCACCCCAAAACGTATAAACTAAAATATTTGCAGTAGCCATAGGCTAGTTAGGCATTGTCTACCGTTTAAATTCACGTAAAGATGAATGGAACAATAACGAATTAGTCTACCAGCGAGAATGACGTTTAATTTAGAAAAACGATACGATACGGCTACTCTTGTGAATCAATACAAATTGGAAATTTTAAAACACAATTTGTTCAGAGGGGCACATTTAAAATAATTAGAATTGCTTAAGAGTAGGCATAGTGTAATTCTATTAGGCTACAATTTTTTTTTAATATCTCAAGCAAAACACTAATAAAAGTATCTCATGATTTAGGCGTTAACACTTTATTATACTTTTAATAAAGATTTATTTGGGTTTAATACCCAATTGATTTAATATCGGAGTTATATTGAAACAAGCACTGAATAACAGGTCGAACACGCTCACGCCAAAGCTGTAATGAGCGACATATAAGAAACACTGATAAGAATGCATTTATTGATTTTGGACGTTTGACAGGTTTTCAGATAGATCGGCTACGGTAAGTTAAGGCATACGTTTTTGGTCTTGAACATTCAGGAATCACGTTCAAAACTACTTGAGGAGATTAAAGATGCTTATGGCTGACAACACATGAATCTTTGGCAAAACGTGTAACGTCCCACAAATAAACGGTGTTACACTAACATTAGAAACATTAAAAACTAAATCTAAACTAAAAAATATGGAAACCCAGACAAAAAATGATGTCCTCCTGGCAAGATAAACACATTTGATTTACCCAAATTCAAAGCTGGACAGTTTGTGATCATTGCTGATACATTATCATTTGTCAGATGTTTCATATTATGCAGTGTATAGAAAACTATTTTTGGCAATTAAATTGGAAGAATGTTTTATTTTTTAAAGTATTTCTTCAAAACATGAGTTTTCAAATAGATACATCTGTCGTTTAAGTTAACGATGTCAACTCAAAACATTTACTAATGTATTAGAATTACTGATCTTGCAGAAAGGCAATAGGCTACTTATCCATTCATAAAGGTTTAGAATAATTATTTCATTCATTGTTATAAACAATAACAAAAATCATTCAAATTTTGAGTCACAGATTGTTAATATGGTTAATGGTATGTGTAAACCTTTCTACAGCATAAAACCATAAATTGGTCATCAAACCTTTTTGCCACAGGCAGGCTCAAGCAGTGTGGTGAAACAGTACAGTTGATTGTATGATTAATCATGGAGAACCACATAGAATTGTATGGCCACATTCACTGTAACAGTTGCATACAGTAGCAGCAAAAGGCATTTCTGCTTTAAAGAGTGAACAATGAACCCATATTTCAGAGGTGAGTGTTTCGAGTTTCGACTATAACAAAACTGCATAGTCTAAAAACCACAATCGCACATTACTACTGGATGATTATGAACACAATGAGGCGGAAAGACTGTTAAAGCTAAATACATGTCTGAGATCTATACAAGGAACTAATAAAACTGCTGGATCCCAATTTAAGTTAAATTGTAACAATAGATTTCATGTTGAAGTATTTGCTATGCATTTAAGTGCCCGTGTTTCTACAAGTCACAAAAATGGAAGCAGGAATCAAAGGACTAATGTGTTCGGGAGTATTTAAACATCAATATTAAACATGGGGTCTTGCTTCAATTCAAAAGAAAATCCAAACCACTGTCCTACGGTTCGGGCATGTGAGTGGTAAACAGGCACTGTACATGAAAATAAGATATGATATACCTCGTAACAACACAACAGAGAACATACTTAAAATATCCCAAGGCTCATAACAGACATTTTACAATCACAGTGAACAAAGAACCAGCACGCAGGGAACCAGTGACTTACAGCGAGTTTTCATCAGGGCCACCCTGATGGTCAACAATATAGCTACATGGATGATACATGTAATATATAAGGGATAACAGTATTATGTTCTTCCTGCACATACATGCTTAATTGATTGGGCTCTGGCTTTCCAATGCTTTGAGTCAATGACAAATGACGCATTGGCCTACTTATATGACAACAGAGTAAAAAAAGAACAAGTCTATGAACACATTTTCATTCTAACAGCCTTTGTTTCAAGACAAAACAAACTAAAGATCATCATAGAGCACACAAACACAAAGTGAACCAGCCCAGACTTTCACCAATGTGAAGTTGACGACATGCTGAATTGTGCATGTGTGGGACGAGTTGTTAGGCATACATTGGACAAATTAAGTTTCTCATGCAAGTTAATTGATAGTTACGTCACGAGTAACATGAGTTATACTTTGAAAAACGTGTTACCTAAGCAAATACATTTATCACAAGCAAAAAAAGAATGCAAGGACAGAGCCCTGACCCTTACAACATAACGTGGCTAGTTCCCACAATGCAACACAACTTCACATTCCCTACTGGAGCAGTAAATCCACCTTATGTTTAAAATGTGGAAGTACTATTTGGTGGTTGGATTTCCTGTATCTGAATTAGTCATTGCTACATACTGAATAATAAACACAAGCATACACACATAAGAGGGTGAAGTGTCAAAAATAATTGTTAACTAACTATAACTACTGTAGAAACCCCACAAAAAAATCCCACTGTTGTCAACAATGAGTGAATAAATGGGCTTAGTTATAAAACAACTTAAAATCAGTCAAAACATACATATAGTCTGGTCCTTTAGTGGTAAGGCACCAGGAATACAAAACAATATATATTAAAACAATGATCTCAAAACTATAAAAACTCATTGGTTGGTGTCAATTGTAGAGACAGTCGATATAAAGAGTGCATATTACAGAAGCAAAAAGGGTTAGGAGGTCAGCATTCCCATGCTTGATTGAGGCAGACACCCACAAGAGGGTTCCAGAGTTAACAGTCTGCTTCATCAGGTCGCTGTTTGAGCCTGGGTTCCGGTCATCTTCTGGAGCAGGGGGATCTATGGGTTGAAGGCAGTGCAGGAATTACATCAATACATATTCATTGAGCATGACTATTACCACAATATAAAAAAATAAAAAAAGTTAAAGATGTTGGCCTAAGTAATTTTTACTTTCTCTGGACACCATCTGAAGCAAATCACCACAGTAACTGTCAATGTATTGCTTGTATTGTTTATTTAGAAGCACTGGCTTCTAAATAAACATATGCAATGCTTGCACGTACCTGATAATATACAGTACATGTTATCAATACACACATCAGAGGAAGAAACAAAATGCTAAATGAATAAAATTAATTTATACATATATTTATATATTCATGCGAAGAGGCACATCTGACCTTAGTGAGGTCCACCCCAGTGAGGGCATTGACAGACACCGGGAGCTCAGCCAGCAGGCGGTTGATCTCCCCAGTGACACGGCTGCCGTCTCCGCTCAGGATGACGATCTCATTGGTCCTGGCCAGAGGGGCTGCCACCTTCGCTGCGATCTGTTGAACAACACGACAACCATTAGGCTCTGGCCTTCTCCGAGTCGCCCACAGTGCGTCATCAATCAAGAAATGTGGCGCTTGTATCTAATCATGCCATATAAGCAAGAGTGTTTATAAAAGCCTTGTTGAATGGGTTAAAACCTTCAATGTGTGTGCATGGTATGGGCACGCAGGGGGCTAAGAATAAACATTTAAATGGGGAGTAACATTATTGGTAAAGAGCAAAGAAAACAACTGGGATGTATGAAATGTAGGTGAAACAGAAAGCCTGTCAAATTGTGTTTAATCCTGTTCATCCCCTTTTCAGAGAGTTTATAAAAGTTGTTTTAAAGAAAGACGCTAAAGAGCTGCTACAATAATCAATAACAAAAATATTTTACACTGAAGAATAATAATAATAATAATAATAATAATAATAATAATAATAATATTGGTGTTAAATCTGTAATACATTACTCTCCTTGGAATCGCATTTGCAATATTTATTTATTACTGCATTTACTTTGATGTTTTTAACTCGTGAAGCCAAAGAATTCCCACATTTGTGACAATGAACAGCATCATCATCATCATCATCACCTACTATTACCATCATCCCTTCCCTCGACAGACCTTGGGCAGAGCCTCCAGCACCAGGGCCGTCTGAGCTGCCTCTCCATACTGCTGGTAGGCCTCGGCTTTCAGACGCATCTTCTCCGCCTCGGCCTTCCCTATGGCCTTGATGGAGGAGGCCTCCGCCTCACCGATGCGGCGGATCTTCTCCGCCTCGGCCTGGGCCGTCAGCACCTTCTTGATCCTGCCGAGTGTCAGAACAGAGGTTTAGCCACGCACACAAATGCGGGAATAGATTTTTTTTTTTTAGGTTATATTTACAATGCCATACAGAAGAATAAAAAAACGTGTAGTGGTCTCTAAAGAATTTAACACGGCTGTATACAGTACACAACACTGAAAAGTAAAAAGAATCAATACAAAATTTGTATATTTAGTATAGCAGCTATGCTAGTGATACTAGTCCTTGTCCATCCATCCATCCATCCATCCTCATCCGCTTATCCGGAGTCGGGTCGCGGGGGCAGCAGCTCCAGCAGGGGACCC
>JAODTR010075280.1:0-15301 GCA_025399935.1 Amblyopsis rosae | reverse complement strand
CAACTGGCTCCTTTCGACGCGAAGGAGCAGCGGCTCTACTCCGAGTTCCTCACGGATAGCTGAGCTTCTCACCCTATTTCTAAGGGAGACGCCAGCCACCCTCCTGAGGAAACCCATTTTGTCAACTTGTACCCGTGATCTTGTTCTTTCAGTCATGACCCACCCTTCATGACCATAGGTGAGGGTAGGAACAAAAATTGTATGGTAGATAGAGATCCTGTTATAGACTATGACATCCTGTTATAGACTACTGATATGCTGTTGGAATTAAACAGTTAAATCTCTGGACCAACAATGAGAACCTAGGCCAGAACCGGGAAGTATATGTTTGGTCTAGTGGTTAGGGTGACCATGGGTGCCTGTAAGCACCTTTGAGCCAGATGTCTAACCCATACCTGCTCCTTAACACTGTAACTATCCTTATCCGCAAATTATCCGTTATTGGACAAATGTCCAATTAAGGACATTTGATGTTTGTGATGTACTGTATATAGTCTTTGTATGTATTTTACCGTTTGTATTTATTTTCATGAACAGCAGATTTTGCACTGTGCAATGTGTCCATGATAAATTCCCCATGGGGCAATAAAGTCTATCTATCTAATCTAATCTATCTATCTAACTGTACTCACTGTGGGTCTTATACTGTAACTGTAACTGCAGCACTTCCAGCAACATGCCATTTGGCATTTTGCATGTTTGGCTGGACAGCTCCCAGGAGAACCTCTAGGGGGCCTTACCGGCAGTGGTCTCCTGCCCGGTGAGCGGCTCTCCATCTCCATGGGGATAGGATGCAACCACAGAGAGCTGGTAGCGTGTCTCGGGGCGGAGGCCCAGCAGGGGGGCCCGGGTCACATCTCCGGGGACGCGAGCCTCCCCAGTCTCCTCGGAGAACAGGGACCTCCAGCGAACCTTGTAGGCCTCCACGGACCCAGGGGCAGCCGTCCAGGATGCCGTGAAGCTGCTGTCAGTCACCTCGCTGATCACCAGGTCTCTGGGGGGGCCCCGCTCTGAGGAGACAGTGGGAGATGGAGAGGGTCACCCAGGGGTCAATGTGAAGGCCTCACTCTAACCATAGGGTGCTGTGGTCTCATGGAGATGTATTTAGAGTGGTAGAGACAGGTGGAGAAAAAGAACAATAGATTGCCGTTGTGTGTGAAAGCAGCATTAGCAGAACCTTGCTGGTTCGGTGTGTTCTGCATGCCCCTCCCACCCCAGAGTGCGGTTCCCCCTTCCTCCTACAGACACTCGTCTTAAACACACGCCAGCCTCCAAACAGCCGGAACCGCTCTGAAGGTAAATATTAGTAAACAGCCAGGGAGATGGATGACAGACCAGAGCATGTTCTGTGTGCAGGTCAAGGCTCAGACTCTCCACGGTGGCGTCATCACGTGCGAGCACCCCGGTGGCCAGACAGATCCACTACAGGAGAAGACAACTCATTCATCTCAAGATCGCTCATCGTTAACAACCATCAAGTGATCTATTAGATTGTAATCTGCTGCTCATCACTAAACAACTTCACGTTCCGTCCATAAAACATGGTGACACCTCAGAGAAGATCTGTGCCAGCTGGGCGCTTGGCTCCAACACAGGCTGCATCTCATTTGAGGACAAACCTTTCCCACAGCAGTGCCAGAAGGAATCCGTCAAGCTTAACGTTTGTCTGAAGGAAGCTGTCGTCCAGCATGCTGTCTCCTCCTGCACATTCCAGCTCTGCTTGTCACAGACTGGAAGTGTTTATCTAGAGGAATATGGCACATCTAGAGGAATATGGAATATGTTGAGGAAACCCTCTCAACCCCCCTTTTCCAGTCACCAGACAAAGCTGAGATGAACCACACTGAGCTTCCACCCGTCTGTCTGCAAGCGTCTGTTTGTCTATCTGTCTGTCTGTGTATTAAAATCCTACCAGCGTTAGTGCCTTGCTCTGCACACGAAATAGAACCTCTAACACAAACACCAGCTCAGAGTAAACTGAATGAATGACAACATTGGTTGTAGCTTCACAGTTTAGTACAAAGCCACCTGATCTGACCTTGATCTGTCATTAAATCACTACTCTACATGTACATTGCTTCTGTGGGATTACATCCAAACCCCATTTTATAGTCAATCTGTTAAGAGTTGTTTTGGAACCTTGTAGAGATCTTCTGATTGATTAATTTCTTCCTTGGACATTGTTCCATATCTGATCATCGTGTGCGCTGGGGAAGCCCTGTCCCAGACACTTCCCCAATTTGCTCCATTTCACAAATTAATCTTTAGGGAGTTTTTTCTTGTCTGGGTCAGAGACTAGAATAGAGCCATTGTGTTCTCTCTAGTGTCTCTCTAGTGTCTCTATTTACTGTCTGTCTGTCTCTCTACTATATGTGTCTGCTGCTTTTGCTTCTGTCTCTATCTCTACTGTCTTACTGTCAGAGTGAGTCGGTCCGCAGACACACACACACACACTATGATATACAATACAAGTCCTCGCTGAGAGAGAGAAACACAGAGAGAGAGAGAGAGAGAGAGAGAGAGAGAGAGATTAGATGACAGGAAGATAAATTGTTAGACAGCTGGATAGGAACTTGACAAAGACAGACATACAGGCAGACAGGCAGACAGACAGACATGGCCTAATGTCCATGATGCACGAGTTATTGATAACGTATGAGCTGCAGCCCTCTCCCCCACATATGGCAAAACTAATTTTAATGTATAAAAAGCCACTGCGTATCTATTCAGACTAGAACACTAAGTGCTCAACACTTGAGGTCCCTCAGGGAGCAGAACCAACACCAACCTGTGCTTAGTAGCACATGTGAGCTGTGCTCTGCGTAGTCCTGTGGATGAAGGTGCCTGCTCACCTGGGCAGAGACGTTCATAGTAGCTCTTGTGCTAGCTAGCTGTGCTTTAGTCATACAGACCCAGTGGAAAAACAGCGAGCGCACACAGCTAATGCATGCAGACCTCAAGGCTCAGCTTCAATACATAGTTTAGACATCTAGTCATGGCACACTAGACACTGTAATGGGAACAACATTGTGAGCCCAATTCATACAAGAGGCAGCTGGGTGTTTCATGTCAGAGGTGCATCATGGGAAAAACGTCTGCCTCTCTTCACACTGCAACAAGCACAACAAGTAACTGTGGCTGGATCTGCCAGCCCACAAAGGTCCTGTCAGTGCGCTAGTCCTCAGGATGGAGCTCTGGAGCTCTGGGGTCTCATTTATAAAGGTTGTGTACGCACAAACCGGGGCTAGACACGTGTGTACACCACTTTGCACGCAAAAACTGTGATCTATAAAAAACAATGAGAATGTGCGGTCCTGCACGCACACTTTGAACCATGCGTACACACAAAAATTTGATAAAATGAAAACTGCAACTCCAATGGCAGAAGGAAGAATCTTGAGAGATGTTTTGAAATTAATAAAATTTTGAAAAGTAAATAGAAATATAACCTCTCACGTACAGCAGGGACATCGCTATGAATTTTAAATATAGGCTATCTATTATTAGAAACGCCTAATTGTAAGACAGACACATCTGAGCCAGGCATGTGTAAACAATAACATTAATCATTTTTTATATCTGAAAATGTAAGCTGTTTTATTTTCAGCTCGCTGAATGCTAGAAAGAAAACATTGTAGTAAATATCTCTTGTTCTCTCAAAAGGTTTGACAGCATTATGCCACGCCCCCAGAATCCATTGCCGTGTGTGTGCGTGTGTGTTTTGTGCTGAATATAAGTTTTGCAGTTGTATATTTGTATTTTAGCTTTAATGTTGGCCTTATTAGTTTCAGCGTGTACTGAATTGATACATACAACAATTACGATATTGATTGGACACCCTTACAGAATCTTCCACATTGAATGCATTGCTTTTATGCTGAATTTATGGTAAATAATACATCAGTGTTATATGCACATCTGTGCTTTTCCGACATGTTACGTTCAACTATATCTTGGCTACATATAGACGTCTTAGTGCCTTTTGTTGGAGTTGGATGGCAGAGACTTGTAGAAGTCATATTAGATCAGTCTCTCAAACCTGCCAAAAAGTTTGTCTATAATGAATTCCCCACTTACCACGACTCTCTAGTGATTGGGCGAAATTACTTTTGTGGGGTTTCTGTTGGGTTTAGCCATCATTGCAGTCATCAATAAATATTTATTCAGTGACCATTTATAGGCGTTTACTGGGTGGGACAAGACGCTCGTTCACGTACGCTATATTTCAAGTAGGTTGTGATTTATAAAGGAAACCTGGCGTGGGATGTACTGTTTTATAAATCTGAATAATTTCGTTCTAACTCAACATTCTAGTGTGAATTCTACGCACACTTTTATAAATGAGACCCCTGGTGCTCCGGAGCTCTGGTGCCACGACACAAACAGCTGTGGATCCCAACCAGGCGGGCCGGATCATGGCGGGAGGACGGGGGAATGCAGTTACCACGGCAACCAGAAGTGACTGGTTACTTCCGTGTGTGTTCCCCGAGTCTCCCGAGAGACGTTTCACAACCTCTCTCTCCAATACCTGTGCGTGTGTGTGTTTATGTGCGTGTGTGTGTGTGTGTGTGCAACACGGCGACACAACTTAAAACTGCGCTAGTCACTGTCAGTATGTATCAGACATTAGCTTACAGGGGAATATGTATCAGACATTAGCTTACAGGGTAATATGTATCAGATGTTAGTTTACAGGGGAATATGTATCAGACGTTAGCTTACAGGGGAATATGTATCAGACGTTAGTTTACAGGTGAATATGTATCAGATGTTAGTTTACAGGGGAATATGTATCAGACATTAGCTTACAGGGGAATATGTATCAGATGTTAGTTTACAGGGGAATATGTATCAGACGTTAGCTTACAGGGGTCTGTGTATCAGACGTTAGCTTACAGGGGTATACACACCAGACGTTAGCTTACAGGGGTCTATGTATCAGACGTTATCTTACAGGGGTTTATGCACCAGACGTTCAGCACAGTTGCTTATGTGACGTAGTGCTGATGGACAGAAGAGGCTGAGACTAGCCTATCTGTAACCCCTGATCCGGTGCTGTTATTAGGTTGGAGGTCAAACACAGCCCTTCTGGCAGAGCAGGTCCATTTTAAAGGTGTTGAACACAACTTTGTAGCACCGGTGCTCCACACCAGCTCTAACTAATCAGATCAGTGAATGATCTTGCGTCTGATTGGTCAGAGCTGGTGGGAGCGCCTCTAAGCGCTGGGCTCACACACACACCTTCCCTGGTGGTCCCGTCCACCTGCGCGCCCCCTGCAGGTCCAGACTGGTACTGCGGCGTGACGGTCACCCTGTATGTGGTGTGCGGCTGCAGCTCCCGCAGCACCGCCGTGCTCTCGTTGCCTGGGGCAACCGCCTCCCGCGCTCGGTCCCCCTCCACGGGGGAGTAGACCAGCCGGTACCACAGCACTGCACCCGGGGCTGGTTGCCATGACACCCGGAAGCTGTCCAGCGCCTCCTCCGAGACGCTCAGGTCCTGGGCCACGCCCCTTTCTACACACCGGGACAGGACACACATCAACCTGGGGTCTCTCTCTCTCTGTCTCTCTCTCTCTCGCTCTCTCTCTCTTGCTCTCTCTCTCTCTCCCTCTTTTTCTCTCTCTCTCTCTAGCTCTCTCTCTCTCTCTCTCTCTCTCTGGGACTAGGACCTCAGTAGAGCTATTGAGGTCCTACTGAGGTTCTATTGAGGTCCTACTGAGGTCCTACTGAGGTTCTGCTGAGGTTCTACTGAGGTTCTAGTGAGGCTGTGTAATGTTATGGTCCTACTGAGGTTCTGCTGAGGTCCTACTGAGGTTCTAGTGAGGCTGTGTCATGTTCTGATCCTACTGAGGTCCTACTGAGGTTCTGCTGAGGTCCTACTGAGGTCCTAGTAAGGTTCTAGTGAGGTTCTAGTGAGGCTGTGCGGCTGCAGACTGACCCTCCAGGGTGGTCTCGTGGCCAGTCAGGGGGAAGCTGTCCCCCCTGTCGTACTGGGCGACCACGCTGACCTGGTAGCGGGTGAGGGGGGTGAGGTGGGGAAGCAGGGTGGTGGATGAGGCCCCGGGGACCCACAGGGAGACGGCGTGGTCCCCCGCGCCCTCCGCCGGGCGGAACTGAACCAGGTAGGACTCCACATAGGGGACCCCCTCCCATGACGCACGCATGCTCCTGGGGCCCACCTCCGAGAGGGTCAGGACCCTGGGAGGCTGGAGCTCTGAAAGGGGGAGGGGACACGACCATGTAACCATGCAAGCCAGCCAGTGGAGTGAAGCTAAAACAGGGGTGTTCTAGTTAAAAGACGCGCTGCAGCGTTCTGCACCGTCTGGAGACGAGCAACAGATTCCCAGTGGTCACAAAGGCATGGATTACTCTCCTATATATATAACCTTTATTTAACCAGGAAATACCTATTGAGATTACCAATCTCTTTTGCAAGGGAGCCCTGGCAATCTCCTACATCTCCCATACATCCATTTCTCCTGTATTTCCTACATCTCCTATACAGTATCTCCTATATATCATATACGACAGGGCGACTAATATTTGGCATTATCTTTTCCAGACCTGGGTCTCATTGTATTTAAAAATAACTCTAAGAGTTTGTTTGAAGCCGGGGCAGCAGATGTTTTAGCAGGTCTAGTCGGGAAAGAACAACATAGGGTCCATTTCAGAATGCATTCTGGTCTGTTCTATAGCTGACGCCGGTGATGTGTCTAACCCCTCCCCTCTGGCATGTCTGGGAGGTTAAAACAAAGACTAACACTCTGACCCAGTTGCGATGTTTCGCGGGACAGCTCCCATGTGTGCAACACACCAAGACAAAAAGAATTTCATCCTGAGGAGAAAATGTGGGAAAATGGACAAAAACGTAATCGTATGCATGTGTACCGCTGTACAGCATGTAGTCTCCTTGACCAAGGGAGGCTAAAACTTAGACCTAATAGTTTTCGAATGGCTAATTGCTTAGATGTTATACTTACGAGAAGTTAACATATTATTCACTATTAATCAATAAAAATGATTGTATATAATATGTCAGCATATTAAGAATAAGAATCTGTAGTGAGCCTCGTCCAATCACAGGCCGGTCTTACTCACGCCTCTGGATGATGTTGCGCAGCTCCTGCTCGATCCTCAGGCAGATGGACTGCGTGAGCTCCCTGGAGATCCTCTGGAAGGCGTCGAAGTCCTCCACGGTGTAGACGTGTGTGTCGGCTGGGCTGTTGGCGATGGCCTCCAGCTCGGTGCGCACGGCATCCTTCACGCCCACGGCGAACACCTCCACGCCCGCCTGCCGCAGCCGTGCCGCTGGCTCCTTGAAGGCGTCAGACGACTTTCCATCTGTGAGGAGGATGGCCACGCGGGGCACGTCGGGCCGCGCCCCGCGCCCGGCCTGGAACACCTTCTCCCGCACGTAGGTCATGGCACGGCCCGTGTTGGTGGAGCCGCCGCGATACGGGAAGGTGCGCACGGCCTGCACGGCACTGGCCAGGTCGCGGTGCGCGTCCAGGTAGAACTCGGTGTGCGGGTCGCGGCTGTACTGCACCAGGCTCACCTGCACCTGGTCCGGCCCCACCGAGAAGCTGCCCAGCAGCACCTCCAGGAAGCCACGCACCTTGGCGAAGTTGGCCAGGCCGATGCTGTAGGACCCGTCCACCAGCAGGACCACGTCTGCCTGCACATCCACGCCCAGGGAGCACTCTGGGATGGACACAGGGGAGCAAGAGACAGGCAGATTACCATGGAGCTAGCCCTATCATAGCATGTAGCCCTAGCATAGTGTGTAGCCCCTAGCATAGCATGTATCCCTAGCATAGCATGTAGCCTTAGCATAGCATGTAGCCTCTAGCATAGCATGTAGCCCTAGCATAGCATGTAGCCTCTAGCATAGCATGTAGCCCTAGCATAGCATGTAGTCATAGCATAGTGTGCAGCCCTAGCATAGCATGTAGCCATAACATAGCATGTAGCCCCTAGCATAGCATGTAACCCTAGCATAGCGTGTAGCCTCTAGCATAGCATGTAGCCTCTAGCATAGCATGTACTTAGCATGGTGTGCAGCCTCACCCATAGAGACGGTGACTGGCTGGGTCTTCTCCATGACAACCACCGGCTCGCTGGCTGCCAGGCCCCTTAGGGCGACCAGGCTGACCTGGTACTGCGTGTCGGGGGAGAGGTCCCGCACAGTGACCGAGGTCTGGCCGAGGCCCATGTACAGCTCCTGCCGCCGGCCTCCCACCACCAGGGGCCGCATCTGCAGCCTGTACCCCGACACGTCTCCAGGGGAGGGCTCCCAGGCCACGCGCATGGACCTGGAGGCAAGCTCCAGCACCTGCAGGCCGGACGCTGGCTCCACGGCTGTGGGAGGCAGCGGCACACGGACGTGACTCTCCAGGCGTGACCCAGAGACAGCGTGTGGCTCACATGCAACACGACACACTGTCTGTTAGAGTGTTACTTTATTTATTCAGTGGAGCATCATTATATATATTATATATTTACATCAAATTATTACAATTGTTTCTCTTCCATTGTATTTTTATCAAAACGTTTACTGATGTAATTGTACAGCACTGATTGACAGAGACGCTTCAAGGCTGCACGTTTGTGCGTCAGCCTGGGCCTCCATCTCACCTTGCTCTCCGCTGGCCGCTGTGGTCAGCTGGCCCTCCACGCCAGCGCACAGTCCTGCAACCAGCCCCCGCTGGACGCTGCTGACGAGGGGGAAGTCAGCCGCGCTGAAGACGTGGGTGTCGTACGGAGCGGACGCCACCAGCTTCATCTCCTCCTCGTCTGCATCTTTGATGCCTGAGATCAGTAAGGAACATCACATCAGAGGGCTCGGAGTACGTGCTAGCAAAGCGGTGGAGCTGCCAAACCCAGAAGCTTACTCCATCTGAGGCCACCCCATCAAACTGAGGAATCACTGTAACGGCAACATGGTAATAATTAACTGCGGCCTTTTCCCACAGGTCTTCCAGAAACCTGGACACAATGAGTCTTAAAACGTGAAATCAAACACTCATTTTGCATGTGTGATTTTTGTTCATCTGGCTGCATTGCTCTGGAACGTTTATGTCTGTTGTATTGTACTCCCACTGTTGGAACCACTGGAGAACTGCTGAGTGAACTTAAAGCATAAGAGTGTGGTGGCAGGAGCTTCTCACATGGGAAGGAACTCTAATTAAGTACATGAGTTCTTTTTTATTTTCTAGGAAATATCAACTTTTCCTTCCATCAGCAGTAGTCAGTATGTGCGTTGTCCATAGTAAGGTTGATTTCTAAATTCCTGATTGATTGCTAAAATAACTGTCTTTAGAGTATAAGGTGTTATGGTTCCTTACGGCAGTACATTGTAATCATTCGTCCTAATTATTGTAAACTTGACACCGGTTATGTTGTCTTGCATGTTCAGAACTCAGATCACAGAGCTCGCATCACATGACCCACTTGGGAGACACTTCCTGTTTAAACGCCTCCCGGGCACTATAGCAACCGTTCGGCTGTTATTGGTTTTTTTTCCTATTCCTAACACAACTCCATGGAAAGTCTGACAGTGAATTCCCAAAATAAACATCTATAAAACCTGCTGGTGCTTGTTCCCCGTGTAAATGATCTCCAAACCACCGGGAAAGTTAAGCCTATTCTACCACTCTACCCTACTCTGTCCATTCCTAAAGAGGGAAAAAGCAGCGTGGAAACTGTAATAAAACCCGCCTTGTGAGCTAGTTTCTGGCCACGTACCCAGTACAAAGATCTCCACTCCCACATCCTTGAGCTTCCTGGCGTGCTCCTCCACCGGGTCCTGGGACCGCCCGTCTGTGATGACCACAGCCACTTTAGGAAAGCCCTTCCTGGCCCCGGCCTCCTCCGTGAACACGTGCCTCCGTAGGAAGTCCAGAGCTGCACCTGCAGGGGAAGGTTAAAGGTCACATCAGCCTCTTGGAGCCATGGCAACCACTACCTGGTCAACTAACCAGTCTAGTGGTCTGGATGCCTGACTTAAGGCTGAAAGGGCAGCATGCTCTCTGACCCCTTACTGTGACCAGCATTACACAAACTCCTTATTTACCAGCCTGGTAGCCCTGAGGAGCAACCATGTATCATGGTGTCTCTACCTGTCATGGTGACTCTATGGGGTGTCCTGGCCTCATGCGGCAGGGTGCCGATGGCCCTGAGCAGCTCTGCCCGGCTGAGGTGTTGCCTCAGGGTGAACTGGGTCATGGCGTCGGTGCTGTACCGGACCACGGCCACCCTGGTCCGGTCCGCGCTGATCTGGAATGCTGCGGCGGTGGTGGCGATGAGTGTGCGGATGTGCCTGAAGGCCTCTCTGCCTGAGCTGGACGACCCGCCCACTAGGAACACCAGGTCGGCCACCGCGCCCGCAGAGCATTCTGGGTAACAGAGGGCGAGACCAGGTCACATCAGATCAGGAACGCTGACCCAACATGGAGGTGATGGCCGATAGAACAGCCATAATGGTCAGTTCACTGTAGACGCTCAGCTATACATATATAAATATACAGCATTATATATACTGTGTATTATTTGTGGAGATATAGTAGATTCCACTAACTAGGTGGTTAGTTATCTATCTCTACCCATCCGTCGTTTACTTAGGGTCTGTTCTAATGCTCCGATGAACAACCCTGTGTTGCAGCAGCATGACGCACGTAGCTGTTACCGTGGCAACGTGAAATGTTGCAGCGCGGCAGCAATCAGCACTGTTGTCTCTCTGGGACGCGCACACACACACACATACACACACACACACGCACACACACAAGCGCACACACACACACACACACACACACGCACACACACAAGCGCACACACACACACACACGCACACGCACACACACGCACACATACACACACACACCCACACACACACACACCCACGCGCACACACACACACACACGCGCACACACACACACACACACACACACGCACACACACGCACACATGCACACACACACCCACGCACACCCACACACACACACACACACACGCGCACACACACACACACGCGCACACGCGCACACACACACACACACACACACACACACCCACACGCACATACACACACACACACATGCACTTACTGGCTGGCTGGGCCGGCGGGGGCTTCCGGGGGCGTCCACTGGACTGGACTGAGGAGACAGGAAGAGGGCGTGGTCAGAGGGACTGGAAGAGGGCGTGGCCTTCTTCTTCTTTGGTGCCTTGCAGCAAGGCACCAAATACACACACACACACACACACACACACACATGTATGTACAGTATATGTGCTGTGGCCTGGAGGACCTCCATCTGCCCGGGGCCTGTTGAGCAACACTATCTGACGTAGCGTGCTGCGGTTACAACACACTGCTGGCAGCCCATAATGACAGGCCCCCAGCGCCATAGCAACCAGGAGCCAAGCACTGAGGGGACATACATTACACACTATTGTGTTGTAAACTGTTTCAGACAGAATGGCTTGGAAGGGTTAGTGAGAGATTGCCTCTAGTAACCCTTAGCTCACTGTGTAGGTTTAGCATAACGTTCCTCTGAGGTGTTAGAGTGTGGAAGGTTTAGTAATGCCTCTAGTAACCCTTAGCTCACTGTTTATGTCTAATTATAATAAGAGATATTACAACTGTATTATAATAACAGGGATTATAACTAATATTTTAACTACAGGATAATATTAACATTACCATAAGAACAGGTTTACATGTTATATATAATCATGAGCCTATGTTAGCCTAGCCTAGCACGATGACATCAGAAGGTAACCATGACACACGATGACATCAGAAGGTAAAGGGGAGTGGTGACTCACTTGTGATCTGGCCATAGAGGGGGGTGCTCTCATCTGAGCCGGCGTATGCCAAGATAGCCACCACATAGTCCACGTCTGGACGCAGGTCTGTGATGGTGGTCCTAGTGGCTGAGGCCGGGATTGTGATGTCTCTAGCTGCTTCCTCTACAGGACCAAGAGGTTCATGGTGAGGCCACAGTACATTACACTCTACAGGACCAAGAGGTTCATGGTGCAGCCACAGAACATTACACTCTACAGTACGGAGCCCTAGCCCTGACCAATGCAAGTCATTGCAGGAATAGTATACTGTATATTTTCCTGACTGTAAATTGCGCCAGCGCTTTATTAGTCAAGTGCCTTTAAAAGGAAAAAACACATGTTGCTTTGTTCCATAAGTCGCATTTATATTTGCTTCATGTGGGTGTGTTTAGTTTCCATGTTGGTGGGTGTTGTCGCCATGTGGGCGTGTCTTGATGTTGTGTGGGCGTGTCTTGTTGCCATGTGACCCACCTGTGTCTGAGCTGACGTGGAGCCGGTAGCCGTGGACCCTGGAGGGGGGGCGTGTCCAGCTCATCTGCACCGTGCTCCCATTCAAGATGCTGAAGCGCAGGTCTGAGGGAGGGTCCACTGGGGAGGGGGGGGCAGAGCATCATCACCCAGCAGGGGGCAGTGGTGTATTAGCATGCGAGGGGGGTGTCAGGGTGAGCATTAAGAGGTAGGAGTCATTTTGGATCAAAATGACATGTTTGAGCCACGCGGCCCAAGACACACACACACACACACACACACACACTGCAGGCAGACTGACTGACAGGCAGAATGGACCACCAGGCAACGCCAGCACGGGTCCGTGACCTCACCCACCCGCTGGGTAGAGCCACTGGGTGTCTTTTAGCAGCGCTGCCTGAGCTTCAGACACGCCTCATGCATGTAGTGTACATGGTAAGTTGTGGTAAACAACTCAGAGCGGTGGACCAAGTGTCCATGTACACACAGGTATTAATAATACACATATTTTAACATGATGTTCTTCAGTGTGTGTGTGTGGGGGGCGTTAGTATGTATTAGATACGGTCATATTATCATGCACAACCTGTCTGCCTGTAGCTAGCTACAGGTATATATCTAGCTAGCTACATACATACATACATATTATACATATACGCTATGAGCTACGTATGCACTGTCACCGGGATTAAGCTGTTCTAGATAACAAGCACATTTCAAAAAGATCAATTACATTTAACTTTAACAATAAAGAAACAGTTCTGCTATGGTAATATGATAATCTGGAATCTGTTCAAAGCTGCAATCTGCAAATGTTTAACCTTTTTTTTTTTTTACAGTAGGCTGTTTGCTACCTTCTAGCGATAAATCTGCTAGCAATAATACTGTTAGCGATAATGCAACCGTCCGATTGGTTGAAAGTGTAATCGTCTAGTGGCTGTACAAGGTTTAAAGGTATAGTCTAGTGGCTGTACAAGATTTAAAGGTATAGTCTACTGGCTGTACAAGGTTTAAAGGTATAGTCTACTGGCTGTACAAAGTTTAAAGGTATAGTCTAGTGGCTGTACAAGATTTAAAGGTATAGTCTAGTGGCTGTACAAGGTTTAAAGGTATAGTCTAGTGGCTGTACAAGATTTAAAGGTATAGTCTACTGGTTGTACAGGGTTTAAAGGTATAGTCAGTCATTCTGGCAGAAGCTTGTTGCTATGAAACAAGAACACCACTCCCTGCAATGCTTCCTCATACGCTCCTCCCGCAACAATGGACACACATTGCCAAGTCAGGTATATTGTTGTAAGGTGCGGTCTGCACCACTTTGCCTGTGCTCCCATTTACAGAGCCAGGGCTGTGTAGTAACACCAGATTATTAGCGGGCAGCTAGCAAACCATGAGGCTGACTATACCTTAAGTGTCATGCCTTACCCCACGACACTAGTGAATGAACATTAAACATTAGGACCTCCTGCAGGTTCAATACGGGCTATTACAATTGCTTTATCTGATTGGCTTAAACTGGTACCAGGTGATATCATTAGTTCTGTATGTCACCTGGTCAAACCTGTATAGGGCACTGTTCCTGCATATACTTGCTTTTAAAGAACGGTGTTGGAAAGAGCATCATGCAGGCTAATGAGGTGAGCTACTGTGTTGTGAAGAACATCATGATTAAAGAATGAGTGAAGGACTGATGACCACCACCAGGGGTCACTATAACCATATTATAGTGACCATTAGGGGTCATTATAACCATATTATAGTGACCAGCAGGGGTCACTATAACCATAACCATATTATAGTGACCATTAGGGGTCACTATAACCATAACCATATTATAGTGACCATTAGGGGTCATTATAACCATATTATAGTGACCAGCAGGGGTCACTATAACCATATTAAAGTGCAGGGGCAGGATTACGGAGCAGCAGGACTGTGGAGACCAACCTGGTTGCATCTGCTGCTGCTGATGACTCCAGCATGACCTGCTAGAACCGCAGGTAGACACCTGGTAGGGTACCAGCTAGGGTACAGTAAACACGAGCACGCACACACACACGCACACATGCACGATGGCCTGGCACACTCAAAAGCGCATGAAGATTGGATGCACGCATGATCCACGTAACCTTTGACCCAAGTTATGACTCATTAGCACTGGTTGAGATACGTTGTGACGCATTGTGACACTTTGAGACACGTTGTGACACGTTGTGACACGTTGTGACACGTTGAGACACGTTGTGACACGTTGAGACACGTTGAGACGGGTTGTGACAGTTGACTCGTTGTGGCCCCTAGGGTCCTTGTGAGCAGATGGGCTCATTTTGCACATCTCTGGAAAATAATGTGAAACTCATATTTCGTCTTTCTGCTCCATCAGGAAAACAACATTAGCAGGAAACTTGGCCGCCGGCAGTCTGTCTCTCTGTCTTTTCCCTCCAAGACAGAGAAATGTAAACTACAGGCACTTCACTACATCTTAGTCTGTATTTAGCTGCTGAACAAGCGCCCCCTAATGGAGGACATTGCTTATTTAAAGCAACACTGACTATGGAATGCTCTCTTCTGAGCGCTTGGGACCACTGGTGCTGGATTGGAGAAAATTCATTTTAAACATGGCTGGTTTTTTACATGTAAAGAACGTATTACTTTAAGAAATGATGCAACTTTCAAACACATGACAGATGCTTGGCTGAACAGTCATTCCAGTAAAGGATGACTGGTCCACAAATCACAGATCACATTGGGCAAAGTATCAGCGATTACGCAAAACACAAACAAATTGTGACTGCACACTTGGTTAAGTATTCGTTTTATTAAGTGGTTCAAACACATCAGAATCTGGTAGCTGCCTGCTAGACTGAAGGAAAGGAAGGGGGGGGGGGGTTAGGGGGGTTTGTGGTGTGCGTGTGTGTGTGTGTGTGTGTGTGTGTGTGTGTGTGTGTGTGTGTGTGTGTGTGTGTGTGTCGGGGTTGGGGGGGGGGG
>JAODTR010075249.1:0-15307 GCA_025399935.1 Amblyopsis rosae | reverse complement strand
CTGGTCCATTTAGTCACCTGCCCAGTGTCTGTGTTCGGTGATGCGCTCCTGGTGCCACATCCTTGGGGGTCTGGGGTCCCTGGTGGTTTGTGTTTTGGGGATGGTGGGAATAAGACTCCCGATGTTTGTTTGTGATTGGAGGGTTGGGATGATGAGTGTAACATGAGTATTACTTTTTTTTATATATATTTTATTGTTTTTACTCATTTTGTATTGTTTTTAATGACTTTGTGTTACATGAATTTGTATGAAAAGTGCTATATAAATAAAGATTGATTGATTGATTGATTGATTTAGCCAAGCTTTTGCATTGAGGGGTTCCAGCTGATTTCCTGTGGCCAAATGTAATTGGAACTTGCAAAATCAGGATGGTCTAACGAAAAGGAAAAATCTGCCACAATCTGCCACATTAACACGATAAACCCAAGTGCTAACATTAATTAAAAGGTATAGTCAGACATTCCGGAGAAAACCAGTTGACATTCTAACTCGATCGCAACAAAACAACACCTCTCCCTTCAATGCAATAGGGCGCTCCCTCAGAAGCTCTGCCCTCCCAGACAACGGAAACGCATGGCCAAGGCTGAGACAGTGTTGCATAATGGTGCGTTCTGCACCACTTTGTGTTCCCATTTACAGAGCCATGGCTGTGTAGAAACTATTATATAATAGCGGACATAGCGGGTAATAGATAAAAAGTGTATTACCTTGCAAATACTGACTCCACCTTTAATGTGTATTGTCCCTTCTTAAATAACACACGCACACACACACACACACACACACACACACACACACACACACAGAGGGGACCCACGGCACCTTGTACAAGCAGGCGTGTGGTGTGGATGGCCTCCCCTTGGGGGCTGAAGGCTCGGCAGGTATACGCCCCGCGGTTCTGGCGGGTGATGGACAGCACAGTCAGACTCCCGTCAGACACCTGCAACGTGCACACGCGCGCATAACGTGCACACACATGTACAAACACGCACACACACACACACGGCCAGTTCTGAATTAGATTAGATCTAGAAACCTTAAATTATACAGTGGCCTCTAAACCCTGCGATATACTTGCTTTTAATTACACGTATCCTGCGTTCCTTTGGAGCATAGTTTGTGAAATTAACGCTATGCTTACGCATGATGTAGTACAGCACATGAACATAGGGGGCAGTATATCAGGATCGGACAGGCAGATCAACAGCAGTTTCTCAACAAAGTACAACAACGGCGGAAAGTTTCGAAGAGAAGTTCGTAAGGCAAGTTTTTAATCACCTCACATCTATATGATGTCTCCATGCCACTCCACATTTTGACATGATTGTTGTTGTGGAAGTGAATCAAAGAATATATTTCGGTTTCAGCCAGGGATGATTCGGCCCTGATCTGCCCCCTACTGGATATACTTTAAATCCTCAAAGCACACACCAGCTACGCAGGCAAGTATATGTATATGAACAATTCCTTTTGCGACGCAGCCGCTTGTCTACGTGTACATGTTGCACGAAAGCAAGTATATCAGGGCCTTAAGGGACAAACTATAGTGTGCAGTATAGATACACTATAGTTTGTACAGTGTACAGTAAATCTGTACAATATTACAACTGCAGACAGCATAGGGACACAGGAACCACGGCAACAAGATAAAAGCATAGCTCCGCAGTACACACCGCATAAATAAACCGCTCTTCAGTTATAAATAGATTACATAGTTAGCCAAACATGATATACAGTATGTACTACAACACATAGCTTGGCACTCAAAACATTTTCTCTTTAGCTTCGTTTCCAGGGACCTCCTATGGCTCTGAGACAAACTGTGTTCATCCATTCTTTACTGGAACACACTGGTGCCATTTGTACTTTGTGTATAGTGTGTTTGTTTTACAACAAGCTGAATATAAAACACAGTAAATACATATTCCTTGCATTATGTAATTAAATACAGCAAAATAAAGGTAAAATAAACAGAAATAGCATAACAAAACAGAAAGAGACCTATTAAAATCACAATGCTATCTAAATGTTATGTGCCAGTTATCCCTATTACTCAACCAGCGTAATGTTCTCACGCTTCATCTCTGATAGCACAAACGAGATAAATGGGAAATGGAAAAAAAGTCAGCCTGCTGTGGAAAAATATGTGCATACCCATCTCATCGGAGAGAGTTGGAATTTAGGGAATGTGCTTGAGAAAGGTGTGAAGTTGTTGAATGCCTCTGGGGAGCTCTCCTCGGGCTTGCCTTTACACCTGATTTTAATTATTTCATTGCAATCATGCTGTAACTGCAATTATTTTCAAAAGACTGTTAACTGATTTAAATATAATGTTTTGAGTGTCACTGTGTTCCATTGTTTGAAACATTTCAGCTCAAGATATGAACCACTGTAAAATAGTGGAAGAAAAATTGTTATATCGTGGTTATATAATATAAACTAATGTAACTCCTAACTAACTCACTAACTCACTCATGACATCTTGTCCCAGGTGAATCACTGTCTCAAACACAAGATATAAATTCAGTTTTCTTCTCCCAGTAAACAACAATGGCAGCATCAGACGATAATAGGGATGAGCACGGGTACTCCAGTACTCGAGTTCTCGTCTGTGACAGCAATGATCGGTCATACGTTTCACGATCGATGATGACAACGCACAAATAAATGCGTGAATTAATTAAAATCTCTCAATTTAGTGAAATAGACTAATAACGCAATAGTCTAGTAGGTAGTCCGGTTTCAAACATCTCAACATCGCCATAGTTTTCGACATGCAGTCTGACCAAACAGAAGGCAGATTTGTTCCTATTTTACATTTTGTCCGTCAAACAATACTTTCTGCCATGTCATGAAATCCCATCAATATCTCATTTAAACTTATAATTAAATTAACATAACTTTATGAAAACTGTTTTTACCATTTTCTGAAACCTGGAAAACTGTAGCCTATTCGATGGATTATTTGGAATTGAAAGATCACGGCCGTACATCCAAACACCTAGTGTGTGTTTTAAGGTAATACATGCTCGCTACCGGCATCTCTCTTTCTCTTTCATCTCTTTTTCTCTCTCCCTCTTGCTCACTCTGCGTTCTGCATTCCGATATATATAGGCCTGTTTAATACGCATTTTACTTCCGTATTAATGCCCCGGCTGCGGTTATGTTCGGTCAGCTTGGAACAATGTATAATACAACGGCATATTTATAGAACTACACTGCACGGTAACCTAGTATTTTTGTAGATGCTTCGTGGATGTCACGACCCGGCCAATATGTGCAAGCTTCTTTTTTAATGAAACATGTTGATTCAAATAAGAAACTGACATTGCCTGGTACATCCTATACTTTTCATTTCCCCCGAGCTCAGAATACAAATTCTCGAGAACTTGGTCGTTTTCATTGTCGGGTACCCGAGCAGTCAAAATGACCAAAATGCACATCCCTAGACAATACTGGAGAGAACTGAAGTTTTAGTTAAATGTGACAATTGCAGTCATATACCTTTTCAATTGCTTCATATAAAAACTAAAAACCCATAGCCTTTACCAACACAGAGTATACAGTATCTACACAACGTACTGTATATGGGTGACAGTTTAGCTGGGCTGAGCTACTGCCTAAAACAGGCTGCACATTTTAGATCTATATCTACTCGTTTCAAAGCTCATTTCAATAATTGATCAAATGTGGGCGTGTAAGTTTCATCTTTGCAGGCAGCAGTCAGTAGTACAGTGAGTATATGCTACTATAACATTATAATGATGCACATTGCATCAGTGTGTTTTGGTAATCACTAACAATAACAAAACAAAAACTGACAGGGTTCTGCAACTATCTGAATTCTAGAATTGGCCTCAATTCCATTAACAAGTTGGAATCTCTTATTGGCCACACTCCAATGGATGGTGAATAATTGAAATTAGAATGACCAAGTTATTAGGAATTTCGCTCATTAGTATTCAAAGAGATTTCACCATTCGTTTTAAATCTGACAAATATATATATATATATAATGTATATAAATATATACATTTATTCAAGAAATCATTCTCAATAACAGAATAACTAAACCAAAAACTATACTCTTTTCATTGCTGAGAGAAAAATGTTTTCAGTCAAATAAAACCATTTAATCTTTAATGAATAAATAAATGAATGAACAAATATTAAATCCTTGTCAAAAGCAAAAAAATATAATGCATTGTACCAAGGAATTTATGAACTCCATTATGCTTACTACAACACAGGACAAACATACAGACCTGCACATGTCCAGTCTCAAGCCAATAAGAGCAACATTAATTAGGGTTTAAAATGCCCTACTCAATATGAGACATCTGTCTTTCTGAATTATGCTCTCTCGGGAGTTAATATCCACCAGGAACCATGAAACAGTTATTCTTCACGTATACTAGAATGTGATTTCTTTAGTTAAAGCAGATGACAGAGGGAGGGAACCTTCAGTTTGACACTTCAGTCCAAGTGATCCAGAATACATAAGTCCAAAAACACACTGGAAGAACAAAGTGGGCACAGCCACTGAGATTACCATGAAGGTACACTGAATATTAGTCTGGTCTTCTTCACTGATGTGAAGATGTAGCATTCGCTCCATACTCCCAATGATCTTCACTGAGAGAATGGGAGTGGTATGGCTGGCATTGTGGCTCTCCTGGTGTTTGTGAAGGCTGTGCAGTGAGTGATTATAATTAAAATAATTATAGCTGCAATTAAAATTGCAGCGCTGCAATTTTGACTAGTTCACAAAACAAGTAAAACATAATTCTAAGACATGTGCCTTTAAAAGGAAACGATAGAAGCAAATTCAACTGAGAAAATGTAACCTGAAATCAAGGATAGCAAGACAAGCTAATGTATAGTGAAAATGTGCACCACTTTTGTAGAAGAGTTGTGGGTGCAGTTGCATATTGTCTCAATAACTCCCATGGGAGCTTCAGATCGTTCCTGCTGCAGAGAACCCATTCTCCTTGCAGATTTTTTGTTTTATGGTGGGAAGAGCACTTTTGCATAATATTGCACTTTTCGCCGTCATGCAGACATTCAAAACTGACATAAGGTGGGAAATGATCATGGCAAATAAGCTTACTTTGAACTTGAATTTTGAACATTTTGTGTAAACATTCCAAAAATATTAGATGTAAATCCAGCGTTAATGTGTGTTTGTCGAGAACTACCTCCTCAGACTGCTTACTTGTGTTCGCAAAAACACAAAGTACGTTTTTCCAAAGATAATGACATCAGCGTACGTTATAGGTTTCAGTTTCCACCAGCACTCTGGCTAGGCCTGTCACGATTATTACTAAATTAACTTATCGTGCAATATATGGACTGGAATGGAATAATTTTTCAAAGGTGAATAATATTGCCTCATGTATTTACACTTGTGTTGCTGAGAAGGTTAGCCACGCTGTGCTCTTGTCTCTCGCAGGCAGCAGGGATAGGTTCCCCCTACTGAAGGTGTTTTTCCCATCCATATTTTCCTTCTATATTTCCAGCCAACTTTGTTTGGAAGAATAAATGCAAAAATTCTGCTTTTTTTTCTTTTCATTTCAAGGTTTATTTTTTAATACGAAGCCAAGCAATGAAATTGGTTTAACCAATCATAATGAACATATTCTATCACATGACAATAGTAGAACAACATTGTTTACAAGATTCTGTCAGTAATATTTTTTAGCGCAATTCTTTCTTTGACAATATATCGGCCAACAAAAATAGTTATCGTGACAGGCCAGGCTGTGGGTGATTTTAAACATTTTGAATATATGAGGTAAAGGTAAGTAGTCCAATCGCATGTAATGCCTAGTTCACACTACACAACATTAGCCCAGTTGTAGCATACAAGCTATGTTTAATTTGTAATGAGGGTGTTGATAAGTGTTGACGTCACAGGTACACAGATGGTGATAATTATTTAGTATCATGGGTTCATTGGCATGGGAGTATGTAGTGTGAGGAGAGAGATTGTATTTTTTTAGACCATTTTTCAAGATCTGAAAAAAAAAATGAAGTAAAATAAACATTGGACTGGATCTGAGATTATTGGAATGAAATCACATAACAATATCTCTCTACTTTGCCCTCAGTGACATGTCGGACTGTAGTCGCTACACATTTAGCAGATTAAATATCTGGACCCGTTGAGTGACTGGTAATGACAGCAGTGACCTACAAGGGTTGGGTATCGTTTAAATTTAATAGATTCCGGATCCAATTCCGATTCTGCTTATAAAATCCGGTTCTTATCTAATCTTATCGAATCTTATCGAACATCGTCTTTGTGACATACACCTTTAGATTGTCGGAAAATGTATCTCCGAGCTCCAGGTCGACTTTCTTTCGTGAAAATATTGTAGTGTGTGATCCCGTGACCAATCAGGTCTGTAGTGTGAATCACACAACATAAAGACACCCAGATTACAAGAGAGACATTCGTGTGCTGCACAGCGATTTAACGACTCTGGCCTTGTGAACTCTGCATAAGGAAATCTGATTGACGTGTATTAGCACTGCGTTTATTGACACTTTTAAATTGAGTGGAACCATCCATCCAGATTCCTGGGCAAAATTTAACTGGAGCTCGCAAGACCAGGATGGTCTTATGGTGAAGCTATATACCAAGCTGGGTCAAAGGAAAAAACCAATGATAGTTCCAAGCAGTTTGAATATTGGTTACTTTAGCTATCCCAGCAAAGAAATAATCTATCCAAAAATAATAAATAAAATAAAAGTACCTTGTACTTGGCACTGTTCACCAGGAGGTTTCCCTCCCGCAGCCAGCCAACCGAGGGTTTGGGGTTGCCAAAGGCCGTGCAGGTCAGGGTAATGCTTCCCCCTTCCTTGGCCTCGACGTACTGCGGGGGCGTGTCTGTGAACGTGGGTGGGGCTGAGGATACAAGAGGGAGGAAGTCAGAAGAAACGAGGACTGTATCATGTTTAAAGTGTAACTGTTGCACCCCATTGCTGAGCCTGGCCCCACCTTTAAAGTGTAACTGCACCCCAGCTCTGAGCCTGACTCTACCTTTAAAGTGTAACTGCACCCCAGCTCTGAGCCTGACTCCACCTTTAAAGTGTACATGCTGCACCTCAGCTCTGAGTCGAAAAAACACACACAAAAAACGCGGTGCTATAAAAAAGCGCATGTAAGTCACGCCATACCATAGGAAAACAATTTGCTATTTGCAATTTGCTAGCGACGCGTTTCTAGCAACGTGTCTCGGTGTAATCGGGCCCATAGAGGCTAAATGTACAGTACTTGATGTCTAGTGGGCTGGGTGTTTGACAACAAACCATACAGTCCTGGGTTCAATCCCAGGACCTTAAAACTTAGGAATCTTTGATCTAAACGTCTGCAAAATTACCAAAAGTGTACAGCGACATAACAGCATACGCTGCTTTACAAGTGGAAATAACTCTTGCAACAGAGGAACAAACATTAGGAAATCTCAGCTGTTGTTCAATATTGTAGGACAGGAAAAGTGCTCTTATTCTGAGATAGAGTCTAAACCCGGTGTCAATAGCTCATGAGGTAAAAGGTCCTATTCCGCTAAGGGGCCGGCCAATAGTACATAATAGCAGGACACAGGTTACCAAAAGGCTGCTTAATAATGCATGTGTGTAACCTCTTTCCCAGCTTCAGTGTCTGCTTGGATGCACGCAGACAACAGTTTCTGACTCTGCCTGAAAAAAAAACCATCCCCTCTATCTAATATAATGGGATACATATGTGGTTTATGTATTCTAAACTTATGAGTTATGATAACATTCACCCCTCATACAGTGGTCATGCACGTTTTTTTTTTTTTTTTTGCCAGGCTGTAAACAAGTACATTTTTGCTGTAATGTCAAACATTTTAACATGGGGGTATGAGTATTGACTCCCTTATACAAATGGTCATTAAAAGAACTGGAGCTTTTGGCACATTCGTATTGTATTAATTTCTCAATAAATGTATATACTGAACAAGAGAAAAGGTAGAGTTGTTTAGTCTTAGATGAAATACTTAAATAACTCAGTGCTTAGTAATGAGAAGTATTCACATGACTAAATCCGTAGTAATCAACACAGCATACACAACAGCATCTGGAGTTCTTCCCCTGCCCAAAAACTGCCACATTATGTTCAAGCTCAGACCATTTGCCTCCAGACAACTGCTCATCATAATTCAAGTGTAACTGCTGAACCCCAGCGCTGAGCTTGACTACACCTTTAAAGTGTAACTGCAGTGCATCCAAGCTCTGAGCCTGACCACCTTTAAAGTGTAACTGAATCCAAGCTCTGAGCCTGACCCCACCTTTAAAGTGTAACTGAACCCCAGCTCTGAGCCTGACTCCACCTTTAAAGTGTAGCTGCACCCCAGCTCTGAGCCTGACTCCACCTTTAAAGTGTAACTGCACCCCAGCTCTGAGATTGAATCCACCTTTAAAGTGTAACTGCACCCCAGCTCTGAGCTTGACTCCACTAACTACAACTTTAAAAAAATGCGTTGAGAAGCTGAGTGAGGGGAGGGGAGGGGCTGAGAGGGGGACCCTCATTAACAATAACGTTAACATTTTCATTTGATGACGTCTGAGCGTACTAAGTGTACCGTTGAAAAACAGCCAGATCCTGGGGTGATTATTAACAGATATGAGGTGTAGTTATGTTTTCAGACCATAAAATGTACAATGTTAATATTCCATGTTCCTTCTTTAAAATCATCCAGAGTCCTCAAAAAAAACAAATAAGCATTATGGGATTTTAATAATAAATTATTTGCCAGGCTATGTAACATTTTTCAACATAGCCCCCACCCCTTTAAAAATCAAATTTTGCCTAGAGAGACTTGTTATATATATATATATATATATATACACTGTATATATAGATTATGGGAGGGATTATGTAAAATACAAAATACATAGTGTCATAAAATACAAATGCGCATCTACTTATCGGCCCACCTCTGTTCCATCCCAACCATGATTGGTTCAATACCGGTTTAGAAAAAAGTTTTCCCCCTGAATATTCTTTGTATAATGACGTTAGTACTTTATCTGATCTGCTTATATGTGTAATCCTGTATCCTCTCAATCGTTATCATGTTGTTCATCTGCAGTTATACCGTAAGCCAGGCCATAGTGCTAATTCCACACTGCATGGGTGCAAGATGGCTTTCCAGAGAGATAATGCGGAGAACATGACAGCCAAAGATCGTTTTCATCAACAGATATGCGTGTCGAGGGCTCACATTCTGAAAATGTCGCAGGTGATCGCGTTACAAACTTTCCCAGCGTTCCACGGAACAGCAGCAGCCTGATATCACAACTGGCAATGTTTAGCTAGTGTCACTACAGCCTTTCCCCAGTGACCAACAATTGTATCCTCTGAAATGATAAGTGGACTGCATAAAGTTTTTCCAACTTTCCGCCCACTGAAAGCGCTGTACGATATTGCCTGATATTCACCCATTCACACACCGATGGTGGCAGGGACTTGAGGATAACTTGCCGACCCACTCCACCCACTGCGCCATTGACGTCCACCAGTGACACTTCTATTCGACATTTACTGGCTTTACAAAATATAATATTTTGCCATAATCTATAGGCCTATAGTCTATATTTAACAACCCGATACGGGTTGATAGGCTATTTAACGAATACTCAGATAATTCTCCGCTACCTCCACTATGCTGCACCTGCACCGCAAGTAAGATGGCTTGAAAGCTTGCGCACACTAGTTTAGACTTGACGTGAGATTTGATCAATGCCACCGCTCACGTCCAAATCGGTCCAGATTGATAAATGCTGAACTTTGCGTGGAAATGATCGTATGCACATATTTCTGTCGTACGCACGTTTAATAAATGAGGGCCAATAAGAGCGTTACGTCTGAATATTTTAATTCCTGAATAACTGTTTTTTGTTGAAATAGAAAAAAGTACAAGTTCTGTTCGTGCGATGCGTTATTAGGTCTATAGCAACTTTAAGTCTAGAACATGTCCAGGCCATCTATTCTAAATTCTTAATGCTTCCATAGATATCATAGAAAAACACAACACTGAATGCCAAGACAAAGCTACACATGTTTATTACATATGAGAATAAATCTTTCCGTTTGACAGGTGACTGTTGAGTGCCATGTGGAGGATTTCCACGTGGTCAGGTCCTGCAGCAGCAGCACAGCTTGGCTCACTGACCAATGGGCACAGTCTGCAACAGGAAGAGTTCATCATTTCATTTGCAATCAGTCATTATGAAAAAGGGCCATGACATAATGAAATGAAAATAATGAAATAAAAGCCCCTTGAAATGCATAAATGTGCCATTATGAAAATAAAGAAATTAATGAAATATATAAAAGTAGTGCTTTGAAAATCTACCTTTTGAAATAAAAAACATGTATTTTTTGGTTACATTCATTTATATATTTATTTATTTCATAGCAATATTGATTTAATATTTGCTTAAATGGCATTCCATAGGTAACGGTCACATTCTGTCTCATGCACACATAGGCTACTGTACAGACAATGCTCACCGGTATGGTACATTTAACTTGCTGACGATATTTGAAGTCATCGCCTTCAGTATTCTGTTGACTGTAGCTGACTGCTAAACAAACAACAGGTGTAGTGTTTGCTTTTATGATGTTATTTTAAGTATTTTAGGTAAATCAACATTTAGTTATTACATACTTGAGGAGGAGTGCTCTTTGAAGGAGCACTGTTACCATCCCATATTGATTTCACGCACACACCTAATAATAATAATTTAGAATTGTATATTCAATATAATATATATTTTTTATTGTTCACAGAAAATAACTAAATGTTCCAATGAAATATTGACAGTAGATATTAATAAAAAACTGTGACAACAGTAAAAAACTGATTTCTATCAACTTTAATGCTGGAGGATAAGAATGTTGTGCACCACTTTGGGCCCTATGCGTAGTGGAATAGTGTGGAATAGTGTCTTCGCCAGTTTCAGACCGAAGCAGCTCTCATTTTCCCGTCCAGTGCCTACAATGTTTGAATAGCAAATGCACTTGCGCCCAATTGAGCGCCCGTGGGTGTGTTGGTGTAAACATGAAGTGTGGTCTGGCGCATTGCTGACACATTGCTAGCTTGAGGCAGTGGAAAGTTATTGCGCGATTGACCAGCAAAAACGCATTATTAAGATCGTCTTTATATTTTCTTTTTGTTATTTTGTGGTTCCCCAGTCCTCGTGTCATTTCCTCCCGTGTTCCAGTTCCTAACCCCATGTTGATTATTGTTATTAGTTTTAGGTACAATGTGAAATATTATTAGTGTGTACAGTACAGCCTATAATCAACATATTTTATGGATCTTTGCGAAAAAATCCTGCTGTTGCCGTTGATCTCCTTGCGCGCTTTCACTAACCCGCCAACAATCCACCAAGGTGTGTAAGCACACCTGGATTTTTAAAGGGAGTGTAAGATGACACTGGTTAATTGTATGTTACACCGCAATGTGACAACGCACACATCATAAATGTCCATCAAGTGAGCAGTGGGCAGCCGCTGTGCGGCGCCCGGGGGACCGACTCCAGTTTAAACCAGTGTCAGATGGCACTGACTGGAGAGTTAACCTGACATGTTTTTTGATAGTGGGGGAAACCAGAGGACCCCTAGGAAACCCACGCAGACACGGGGAGAACATGCAGACTCCACACAGAGAGGCCGGGACGACCGGGGTTTTAACCCGGGACCTTCATTCTGTGAGGCACAGTGCTGGGTCATTGTGTTGCGGTCCGTCGCCTGCCCAGTTTTTCATTTGCGTATGTGTGACCGTACCATAACACAGAACAGGCCATTGGGCAGGTACTGTACAATGGAGGGCAGGTGAAAGCGATAGACAATCAACACAAGGCAGGCAGACAATCACAGTAATGGGAAGAAACACTGACTGGGGAAGACAGCAAACTGACACACTGAAACACGGGAAAACACTCTGAAACACAGGGAAACAGACAGAAAGACATGCAGGGAAACACTCTGAAACACGGGGAAACAGACTGGAACACGGGGAAACAGACAGAAAGACATGCAGGGAAACACTCTGAAACACTGGGAAACAGGGAGTTTGTGAGATGACGCTGTCATCTTAACGCTGTCAAGCGTGTTTCAAAATGGTTGTAGAGCTAGATGAGGCGATTAAAACAGTTTGATTTGAGCCGACTGAGACCTCATGTCAGACCTCATGCCGAAGTGAATTTTAGGTCTCGTTACACCAGGCCAGGACATTTCACCCTTTATGCACACCAGAACGACCCAGCATTCCATGCACGTCAATGGGAAGCTTCCATTGCTTCCATTGAAATGCATTACAGTGTTCTACATTTTCTTTGTTCATACGTTTCATGAAGTCTTTTAATGGTATAAAAAACATATGCATCTAAACAGCACGAGTGCCTGGCGAGGACAATGTAAAAGCACTTATTGGGTTTACAGGTTTATGTCAGATACATATTTCTAATAGGAATGGCACGATCCAGTTTATTCAGTCCCGATACCGATACAGATACCGGCACTTTGGGTATCGGCCGATACAGAGTACCGATCTGATTCCATTGTTAAATTACGTTTTAAATTAAATTAAATTAAGTTAAGTTAAGCCAATCTCTATTTTAGGATTTAGATGCATGTTAGAAACCTGCTGCTGATAGTGTGGCCTGGGTAGGTTAGACATGGCTGATGCTTGACAGCAGACCTACGCGTGTAAATTAATTTAATTGGATTAGCCCCATGGATCGGTTACAGCTGTCCAATTGTCACCGATACCGATCCAGCTATTTAAGTCAGTATCGAACCGATTTCTGATCTCAGTATGGTAAGACTTCGGTCACTGACTGTTACGGCAAGGATACAGAGTTCCCACCACCAGTTTATTTTTTAGCTCTATGGGCATGCAATCTCAGCACAAGTATTAGCTCCTGTAAAGTCTCAGCTGAAAAGCCTCCGCTTTCCCGCGTGAATGCACCGTAACCCTGTGAGATCTGAACCTTGCTTGTTTGAGCATCACCTCACACACAAAAAAAGCGAAAGAGGTGAAAAGTGTCACAAGTCTAAATCGGGGGCATTTAGCATGTAGAGTACTGTTAACAAATTCAGTGTTTATTCATGTGCCATGTCCCGGGGCTTGACCAAACGATCTTACAGTTTTCATTTTCTGATAAAGAAATCCTTATGCATAGCACTGCAAGTAACACTTGGGCACAATAGTAAAGCAAAGCACTGATATTGTGTACTCTATTAAATATCATATAACAATAACGATTAGCCTACACACTTTACAGACACACAGAAAAAATGTCATGGTTTGCTAAACCTCAGCGCGCACATGCCATGAGATGGGGAGGAGGGGGTAGAAAAACAAATCTACAGTAGTTCCCGAGTCTTGGATGTTCTGTGGAACTCAACCCTGAACTCTACCCTCCATTAGCACCAGTTGATCTGAACACACATTCTGTTCGGTTCATTTTTAAAGACAAATCTGTTTGGCCGTGTCATCGATTGCTTGGCAATACCAAGTACAGACTTGGTCAGTGTGTTTTGCTAACATCGGCAGCCTGCCCACAGCGACAGCTTTCCCTTGGTTGCGTCACAGAGGGTGTCAACGCGATGTCGCTGGCTCTCGCTGAAAACAAACAGGGCCTGCTGACGAGATGCAACTTGTCAACCGGTGTGAACGCAGCTTCAAAGGCAGCTTGGTCTGTCATTCTCGAGAACGCTTTCTAACTTCAAGGTCAAATCAAAACAAACTCCCTCAGACGCTCCGCCCCACACATTGGAAACACATTGCAAAGCCTATGCCCTAGGGCATTGTGTTGTTGTGAGCCACTTTGTTTTGGTTCCTATTTACCGAGCCAGGGCTGTGAAGCAGTACCGGATTATTTATTTAGCATGCACAGCGGAATGTGAGGAGATATTTTGAATGAAATTGACAAAAAGTGTATTAGCTTACTTAAAATCACAGGCTATACCATTAAATGACTGCATGTCATATAGTCATGGATTCTGGAGAAACACTTCACAGACAATCACAGACGCCACCTTTATACACCCTCAAAAGATATTGGTAGCAACTTAAGGTACTCAAAAACGTCTGGATACAAGTACTACTGGACAGAGTCCAGCCCTCATTACCGGCCCTGATTACCTCGTCTGGAAATGTAATCAAATTACAGTAAAGTAGCATCTCACGCAGGTGACCCAAGTAACATCTTTGTGCTTTGCTTAATTACTGTAACAAACATGAATACTGTATATACAGTATATTATGATTTAGCCAGTGTGACTTGGTGTTCTGACACTGACTGTTTTTTGAATGGCAGAACTTTTCTTTTTGACCCAGCCACACAATAGTGTGCCAAGGCTCATCTCAGTCAACAAAAACAACATTACTGTAATCTCTATGTACCCTGGCCAAAACACTCATCTACAGTTTGGTGCAATCAGCTGTGCCTTGTACAACCCAGGCGCTGCCCCAAGTACCGCCTTGCTATGCTGATGCCATTAGCGTCTAATTGTGGCACTTTTTTTTTTGCTTCGAAACAAAATGGCGAGTGATTTGTGTGTGCGTGCGTGCGTGCGTGCGTGCGTGCGTGCGTGCGTGCGTGCGTGCGTGCGTGTGTGTTTTGATCTGGGAGATGCAGCGGTAGAAAGGAAAACCCAGAGATGTGGTGACAGAGCAGAGACACACAAGAGGGAGGCCGAGACAAAGAGTCCCGGAGCCTTGAGACACGACACTTGAGCCACTCTTCAATGCTGAGAGAGAGAGAGAGAGAGAGAGAGAGAGAGACGAGGGGAAGGCAAACAGCACTGATGAAACTGAGCTAATGTCTGTGACCACAGGGAGGATGGAGGGTGTTTAGGGTGCAGGATGGGAGGGGAAGGTGGGGGGGGGCTGATGGGCATCTGGTATGTCTGTTACTATAGTGACCAGTGTCACCATTTGCGTGCTTGCTTGTCGCTGGATGAATGCCAGAGCATCATTATGCTAGCATATAGCATAATGTCTTTATGCTAGAATATATAGCATAATTATGTACGCTAGCATACCTATTTATATATATATATAATAATGTATTTCTGCTAGCATATATAGCATAACATCTTAATGCTAGCATATAGCATAAAGTCTTAATGCTAGCATGTATAGCATAACGTCTTAATGCTAGAATATATAGCATAATTATGTAAGCTAGCATACCTATTTATATATATATATATATATATATATATATATATATATATATACACACACTACCGATCAAA
>JAODTR010075238.1:0-12040 GCA_025399935.1 Amblyopsis rosae | reverse complement strand
TTCCCCCCCCCCCCCCCCCATGACAATAAGAGAACGCCGTTTAGCCAGCAGCAGTGGTGCAGTGATCCCGTGCCGTTTGCGTCACATGGGCATGAAACTCAAGTCAGACTCTACAACAGTGACTGCTTCCCTAACCTGCGTCCACTTCCTGCTGCGGTTGCTCATGTGCACGGCGGCGATGTGCTGGAAGAGCTGCTCGGCGGCCATGATGTCGGGCAGGCGCGTCAGGAACTGGGCCATCTGGATGAAGTCCATGTGCAGCAGCACGTCCTGGTAGAGGCGCAGAATGCCCAGCGCCGTGCGAAACAGGAACTCCTCGCCGTCGCGACAGAACACGTCCCACGCGCGACACGCCACGTCCAGCGGCAGGGACCTGCTGTACAGCGTGAAGATCCTGGAGGACACAGCTCCGTGTCAGAGCCGTGCGTTTTGTGTCCGCTACACAACATCTGGAAGGTCTGACAGGAGCTCACTACAAGTAGCTCCAACCAATCAAGGCTGTGCCTACTTTAAACATGTGGTCTGTTTAAAAAGGACCACAATGTTACGGCCAACAGTCTTATGGCTGGACAATACACACACACAAAACGGTGATTTTTAATCACACGTTCAATATCAATTAACATGTCAATTAAGATTACAGCATTTGTCACTGACGATACGGGCGTAGCAGTCACTTCATTGTATTCAAAATAATCTAACAAATGAATATGCCATCTGCGTGATGACTTGCACTACATTACACACAGCCAGTGTTCAACAGCAGTGGGCTAAAGGGGCATTCATACTACCGGCGGCAACAGCGGCATGACGTCATGAAATCCTATTCATGTGTGTTAAACGTAAAAACACTTTCCGCAGGGGCAAAGAGGGCGGCAGGAGCAAGCTGGACACGCCCTGGGCAAGCCCCTAAATCCTGCCGCCTAGCCGCTTGGCAAAAGTTGGTTAGACACTTGGTTGAACTTTTGCCGTCGGCATCTAGCTGACAATCTGGCCAGCTTTTACATCAATAATTTTTACCCAAAAACAAGAATATAATAGCCTAATTAGTACACGAAACCATACAACATACGTTACAAATTTGTCGGAAGGAAGGCGTTTGCTTGGAAATAGAATACTGTAAATACAAGATTCGATATTTAATAAATAGTTCTTAAAACGTAACAAACGGTTTGTCAAGCATAATATTGGCGAAACTAAGATCATTGTGCTAGCTGGGCTTCATGCAGCCTAGCTGGCTGAGCCGGTGGACAGAGCATTCAGGGAATGTTGATTGGGAAGAAAATGGAAGCAGTCTGCTCTCGAGTTCTGTTGAAAGCATGCACCCATAACATGGATGTATAAACGTAGTCTATTATTTCCTAATGTCCTTTTCTTCTCTGATAATCTTCATAAAACAAAGCTTAAACAAAGTGCTGACTGCATTCGCCCATAGCAAAGTTTATCAACTCCCACACACTTTTGCGCGTTCCTCCGGAATTTTGTGCCACGGTGCAAAAGTGGGGGTGGGGGTTTAACCTAGCGCTTGATGCCGCGGTGGGCGCAGCTATTGCCGCTGATAGTGTGAATGCCACTTGAATGCATGAAAATATAATTTTCAAGTGCCAAACTATTTTAAAAACCAGTAAAGCATAATACCTCACCCCCCCTCCCATTAACTCTCTTACGTAAAAGCAAATGTAACAGAAAGCCTTAATATTCCGTATTAATTACAGCTTCCTTTGCTATCACAGTCAAGTCATCTGTGAGACTGGGCTGGGCTACTGTTATCCATTTTGGCCATATTGTCCAGCCCCAGTCTGAATAGTAGTTTCGATTTGTCTAGTGAACAAAAATTATAAAAATTGGATTAATCTCTAAATTTGTGCCTTGCTCGAGGACATTAGCAAGGTGTGGAAAGAAAACCCACTGTTACAACAACCTCTTCTAAAACCCACCTCTCCATCACTGCTAGCAGTATTCTGGATGGGGGTGTAAAGCGGGACAATTAACAGAGCCAGCAAACAAACCTGAGATCCTGTATTCTAAGAAACACTATACCGTTAAGACTAGAAGTGCTAGAAGTCACGGAAGGACACATTCGCTTTTTAAGTCGTTAGTTATTTAAAGCAGTGTATACTGCATGTCTCATTTCTGTCCAGCCAGGGGTTTTCTTAAATATTGTAACCACACAGCTTGCATTGTTAGAATTTCAATGGCGCGTTAACCTTTTTTCTTTTCTTCTGGAGACATATGTAACACATTTGACGGCATTGCTGTTCAGGCTTACACATTTTATTATTTAGTTATACATTGGAGGCCATTTTTTAAATAGTGCTCTATACAATATTTGACACATGAATAATATTGGCAGTAAAACTATTTTCGATGTAGATAATGACATTGCACACCCTGTGTGGGCTGTAATCCCAGCTACTCTGTTCTTTATTTTCATAGCTGGGCCTGCGTGCATGCATGTTAGTACATGTGTGCGGCCCACACAGTATTTGTTTTGCTCCGAGTCATATAAAGACACTTTAAAGAATCCATGATGACAGTGGTTTCCAAAACAAATGTGGGTGATCAATTGATCTACATTGTGAATTGATAAGTCACTAAAGCCAACCCCACTGTCACTGTGCCAATATTTATGAACAGAATGACCAGTTACATTGTAAGAGTAACTTTGACACATGAATTTCCCCCTTCACATATATATGTAAAAGAAACAAAACAACATGACAGTTGTGTCCAAAGGAAGGGAGAGGAAGAACTAGATAATCACAAGGAAATATGAGTAGACAAGGGGGGAGAATCAGGCTTACCAGTCAATTAGATAAATATCAGGGGTCAAGTTGTTTTTCTTGAAATGCACAAATAGCTTTGGTAGGTTTTCTTCAAAGAATACTTCAAATGCTGCAAAGTAAGTTAACATCTGATGGAGAAGAAAAAAAACGAAGAAAAAAACACAAATAAGAAACTCCACAGTAGCAGGCTTTACATCCGTTACATTCAATGGATTTCTGATTGAGGGTTTCGGGTTACCCGTTTACATGGGATGTCACCTAATCTGGACTGGTGTTTACATGTGCCGGCGCAATTTATTGGAAGTGATGTTAAACATGCACACGTTATCTAGTGCATAATGTAACGTGTCCCGCTAGCAAATGGTAAAACCAGCTTCTAGTTGTAGGTACGTCGGAGAGTGAAGCTATTTGTGTGACTGCTGGAGAAATGTACGGCTCTAGATGAACAGAGAAACATGCACACACAGAGAGATGTGCACACACACACAGGGCCAAGTGGCGCATGCACTATAGCCAACACCGCCAACAGAGCTCCATGGCCGGTACTAAAGCTTCTGCGTCGCACCTACACTGACCCTACGCCATAGGCTCCCCGTAGCCACCTACCCTATGGCATACCTTATGGCGTAGGGTGACACACCTCTCAAAAAAATTTTACTACACATCCGTCCATCAATTTGAGTTTTAAAATACTATTTTGTTTCAGCACAGATTGTTTTCTATTTTATATATATGTTGATAATGTAAGCAAGAGATTTGCTGGAGAGAAATATTTTTATATGCTAATTTCAAAACATTTTACAGGATTTCCTTGTTCAAGCAGCTAAAAACAGTCTTAAAATGCAATTTTGTGTCAGCACAGATGATATGATATGTCGATGTAACCAAGATTTGCTGGAGAGTAATATTTTTCTATGCTATTGCTATTTCTCTATGTTCTAATTCTGGCACATAACAAGACATGGAACTTCCGCAATTTGGGGATTTGCATCAATCTCATGTGCATTCAACGCGCAGAGGTCCGCACGGCCAACAGACCAGCGCAGGTTAACGTGCTCACAACGGCGTAAGGTATGCCTGTAGCTGACGACGTAGGTTACAGGTAGGTGAGATGCAGAAGCATAAATGGGCCTTAACTCCCATTCATTTATTTACATGCGTCGCAGTTGTTTGTCCAGACATTGTACCGTTCTTATAATACATCCATTGTACAGTGGCTGTGCAGAATAGTTTAGCATCATACAAACTAAGTTGGGACATGCGCATTACACCAGGAATGCGCAGGAAGTAATAGTGTTTAACCGTTTACATGGTAGAATTATTTTTATCGGGTCATGGAACGGCTTATACTAGCTCTGTTTCGGAATTAACTTTCGATCGGGTTGGCTGTTTCACTTCCGATCACGGTGTTTATATGGAGCATTTTCTTTCGGGTTGGGCTTTTAACCCGATTCCAATCGGAATAATAGGGTCCATTTAAATGCAACTATTGTCTGCCAAGACAGTTACATACTGACCATATTATTTATATACATAGAATAGATGTACAAATGGACAACTGTGTTCTGTGTAGAAGTGTGCACGGTTTCTTTGGGACTAAGTGCACAGTATGGAAATTGCTATGCACAATTATAATTCTACCAATTGAAGACCAATATGCAGCTCAGACCACCTCTGAATCAGTGGTGATTGCTAGGAGACTAAAAGGTTAGCCCAATTTCCCCTAGAATTTAATTAAGATACAATAACCAAGTGGCTGTATTACACCTGACAACAGTGCTATTTAATCATTACAAAGTGTAAAGCATCTGCACTGAACTCCCTTCTCAAACCAATTAGAGTAAAGACCTCATCAATATTTAGGTGATAAAACGTAGCACTGAATCCCTGCAAATTTTGCATTGGGTCTTTAAAATATATAAAATAAAAACGTCTATTATTACATTACAGTGAAATGCAAAGTGAAACTCAAGGCACTTAGGCACTCAAGGTAGATGAGTCAGTTGTGTGTGCGTGTACTGACAAGGCTGTGGTCGACTCGGAAGAAAGCCATCTGACAGGGTTTGTTGAGCAGGTTGGCAAAAGCTATGAAGGCATCAGCCGTGTCCAAGTTCAGGATCAGCACTGCTGCTATAAAAGACATACCCTGCACCTGCAGAACACACACACAATATGTTTAAGCATTTCACAGAATCCATTGTGTCAATAGATATAGTATACTGGATTTACTATACTGTACACTTCTGTTTGCTTAGTTGTATCAAATATACAACATGTATTCATAGCCATCTTTACGTGGTAGCAGTCAACACATTATTACTGGCGACACACTAGTACAAAGTGCAAACAAACAAAATACAGACAGACAGGGGGATTCATGCACACAGAAGCGGGTGTGCATTTGCACACATAAGCATGGGTTGGGGTCAGCGCAGGAAGTAAACAGTCATTTCTACATGTTACACAGCATGGGACTGTAGCAACAAGTACAAGAGCAAACCACAGCATCTGTAAAGACGACAAGCTGTGGAGGTGTTCGTTTTAAAAACGATATAGTTGTTGAGTCACATTATGTGAGGAACATGGATCAGTAAAGTGGTTTGGAGAAGAAATAAATAAAATAGATCAGCTGCCTTGTTTTTGGTGACTGTAGAATGACAGTAAAGTTACTTTTGAGACCAATACAATTCATAGACAATAGAAAGGAGAGGAGACTACATGAGAGGCCACTACAGGAAATGAATCGAAAGGAAGTACTCGAGTAAATGAAAAATGTCTGTTTGTCCATTAATATAGCCCTACTGCGATGCGGAACCTCAAATAATTTACAGTAATTTAAAAACGCACAAAAGAATAAATCTGAATGTACAATATATCAAATAAAGTGTCATTACGTACAGATATGTGCCCGTTACATTCCATTAATAACCCTCATGTGCTCATTTTGTGTTTATTAATTTGGTGTTCTCTGGCAAAAATGACCACATCATTACAGCTGACTAGAAATCCACCATTAATACATCAAGTATATTTTAATCTAATGTGTTAGATCTTTTTATCAAGTTGTGAAAATGACATGCTTGGATCTTATATTAGCCATTTATTACATGTAGGCCTCATCAACATGAGTTTATATAATTAGTTTAAGTAAAAATGCATAATTTATAGATTTGTTGTGACTATAACAATTACTAAGATGAGACATACTGAAAGTAATTTATCACATGCAGTTTTGTGTCACAAAATATGTTTTTAAACATTCCAGAATTAAATAGTGGCACAAAATTAAATCTGCTGTGTTACCAGTCAAAACAGACTAGTATGATGTGATTGGTATAGAAGGGACACACAGTAGGTCCAAACTATAGCAAGCGGTTTAGACATGTATTCTTCAAGAATAGTTACAGTACTATTCTTGAAGAATACATGTCTAAACTGCTTGCTATAGTGTTGTGTGCTCATACACACTGACATGGTGTTCTGGGTGTCAATCTGATGACTGGGTATGTGCCTGAACTACATTTTATACATAATTATAATCCCACACATTAATTTCTAATGACCGGTAATTTTCATCGGGAACACCATAGGTGTACAAAAGGTAAAAAAAAAATAAAAAAAATAAAACAATTGTAAAAAATTTGACATTTTGATAATTTCATAACATTTTGGATGTGTTCAGATGCCCTGTGTGGACAAAGTCATGGGATATTATGACAATCAGATTAAATGATCCACATTGTTCAAAAGTGTAATTCCCATTACATAATGGTTGCATAGTACCCCTATGTAAAAAGATGTTACGTAACCTCAATGCGACAAATCTGATCTCTTATCTCATCGTGTTGCTAGCAGGTCCTAGTAAACATTTGCTCTGACTGCTACTAGTAATCAAACTGACATCGCTCCAGGCGAAAGTAGGTTTTGAAATCAGTACAAGGCGCAAATCACACCCGGCTTTCAATCCATAGTTTCACAATTATGTTATTGGTTATGGTTGCTAACACCATAACACTCTAATACAAAACCAAATGTTACAATAACTTAATGAACCACAACTTTATTTTAGGTACAGTACATCCCGTCAGGTTTACGCAAGCATTTGTGTGCACGAGTTGGATTTCAAGCCATTCATGATCCCTTCACCTGATGCCACTGCATCTGCAACGCAATGTTGCTAAGCTCCATAGGAAATCAATGGACTTCCCGTAAACATAGCTACGCAACCAGTATGTATAGGGCTTAGTAGTCGCATGTGTGCATACTGCATAGTAATATCATGTTGCTACATACTATGCACAGTGTAAAATGTAACAGAGCCATATAATTCCATTCTACAACTGAACAAACATTTCACCCTTCAAAGGGTTAAATGTCTGAATGTTCCCAATTCAGTTGTGCTGAATCTGTAACGTTTTTAATTCATATTATATATAAATGGCAGTGAACTGAATATCTGGTGGCATGATTGTATTTGATATTATATAACGTTTTTCCATAGAAGAATCTTGGCAGATTTCAAAATTGGTAACCCACATTCTCTTTAGACAGAAACTTACATATCCAACGTCTGGTCGGTAACATGTGTACGCCCCCAGAATGCTGTGCAGAACGTCATAATATGGTCCACCCTGGCAACACACCAAAGGAACGTTTAGAGGATGGAACATATAGTGGCTTATGCACACCAATTCACACCCACATAACCCTTTCACATGCTGCTAACAAGAAACACCTGTGCCAAACTTGCTTTCTCAGAAATAACCACAGTGGGTGTAAAAGTGACAGATTTAAAAACCCATGGAGTTGGGGGGCATTCCCCTACTGACCTGCTGAAAGATACAGAGTTGTGGGAACGTTCTAGAGATGTCTAGCTTGATCAGCTCCAGGCTGGACTCCCGATCCGATGAGCCAGCATCTAGGGATGTTATGTTGGAGGAGACCAAATTAAAACTATATGGGGGTCTGAGGCAACCATGAGCCCAGAAGATGGCTTTTCAATCATTTAACATGCTATCCAACCATGCATTGAGACAGATTATCTGACCAGTCAGAGGTAGTGGCAATTGAATGTTCATGTTCTGTTGAATCATCAGGTTTCTAACAATCTATTGTTAAAATATTTTCCTGCACATACTACTAGAATGGGCTGCTATGATATTAAGCACCGCTTAGTCACTTGTGGTTAGCCCTTAAACATTTTTAAATAAAACTTACACCTTCACAAAATGTCACCTCCCCAAAAAAAATCTGTAAAATGCTGAATATTTTTTTCCCCACTTTAAACAAGTACATTTTTTAAACCTACTTCAGCCTATAATATACATATCAAATAGGAATGATGTTTGTGTGGTTTTTAACCATTTAAAAAAATGTATGTTTACATAAAGCATAACGTTTTTATGTTTATAATTTCCATAAAATACAATTCAAGGAGCATTTGATCATGATTATCATCATGGCCTGAGATGTGTCAATGCAACATTGATTTTGATGCATCATTATTTCTCCTACAGTGTCAGATTAAAACAAAAAACTCTAGGTGGTTAATGGTTCCCATGGCAGGAGTCAAGTTTATTAGTGATTCGTATTTCTTCCTTATTTGCACGTTTACATTTTGTATACCGTATATATTTTAGTAGTTTCCAATTCTAATCCTAATGAAATACTTTGTTCTCTTAACATTGTGTCATACCTTATGCTTCTGCAATAACCAAATATCTCTTCTCAAAGTTCATTATATCTTATAACATCAACATAAAAATGTGCCAAACAGTTTAGTCTCCAATAAGCAAAATCATTTATATTGAATGATAAACCGGGGCCAATGTTTTAACAAACCATTTAATGGAGAATGAATTAAGGATTGAAATATAAATAAATCTGAATATTTATTGAAATAATAGGTTAAACAACAAACTGATAATGGAAATATGGCTACCTTCAGTTTCAGGATCCGAGGTTGCCATTGTCTTCCACTTCTCCTTTGCCCTGGCCAGGCAGATGTTATACAGCTCTACCCATGAGTAGAACAACATAATTATGCAAGCATCATATTACTTTCTCACTTTTACAACACAAAAATATAGAAATACATAAATACATATTAACTAATAATATTAAAATGATAATACAAAGAACTGAGGGTATATTAATTCCAGAGTATCTACAGTATTTGTACCCGGGTGAGAACATCACATAACTGGCTAAAGGGGCCAAACGGGGACACCAGTGGTATAGCCTACTGGCCATCGGGTGTAGTGGTCTGGGACAAATCCAGGTGTGCTGCCACATCGATGGTAACTTGGCAAGGCAGCTGGAGTCACAAAGATCACATTCACTGGAAGTATGTGTAACAAACCATCTGACAGTCAACATTTGCCGACTAGCTCAGTTGGTTAACACAAAATAACTGCTGTTAACTTGTGGTTACAAACTGCTACTTGTCAGTGTTAAAGCCATGCTGTTACTGTAACTGAATGAATGTACCGTACAGTATGTACGAACCAATCCCGTCCCACTATCAAGGTCCCAGCAGATACTGTATATCCAGGGCAAAGTACCAACCAGAGAAATACAAATATTAAGTTATGCTACATAGGGCTGTCGCAATAAACGCAATACCGCGGTGTTGCTAACCCAACCGCTGGGGTGGCAAGCAACCGCCATAGACCTCGCCAATCGTGTCATCACAGCAGCACTTCCGAGTCTAAAATTCAAAAGTGAATAGGATCGCATTACAGCATTTTCCTTATTTTAATTTTTTTTCTTAGTTTCATTTTGGGTTATGCCATGCTCCCGAAAGAAAAAAAAAAAAGTCAACTACCGGCGCAGATTATGCGCGTCACAGCTCGAAAGGTTTAAATAAAGCGGGTGCGAGTACTTTCTCGTTTCTGACCGCAAAGCACTCTAATCCTTCGAAAATTTGCAAATCTCCAAAAGGATCCAGTAAGATTGTAGTTTTAATAGGTATTTTAACAGTGTTAATAATAAATACATCGTCGTGAACATTTTTTATGAAAATGTGTCAAATAAATACTGAGACTGTGCGTGTGTGCTATTACATAACATTGTTGACACCTTGCTGGACTGATAAAGTGAAGATTAGGATTATCTTTACTAATATTTCTAAATTAACTGAAGATACTGTAATGTGTTACTTGTTAGCTACCGTAGCGGACACCAACACGGGATACCACCTTTCCCTTCTACTCATAGTTTACCCTAACAAGCGCTGCAACCTGGCCTTGATTTGAGCTGAACTTCTCTACATGCACAGATTAAAAATGATTATCCCCCCTTGATAAACTCTTTTGATCATCCTTGAAAAAGGAAGCAAACACTGTAAAACTATTACGAACAGACAAAGCTGCGCTCTTACTAATGCAAGTTGCTATGGTATCATCACAGTCCCTCGAGTAATCCCGATGACATATTTTATATGCTCTGGAGCAATAAATTCTCTCTGAAGTTGCGCTTTACTGCACATTACTACAGTTTAATCGTACTCCGTTCTGTTTGGGCAGCATTCAGCGCACTGTGGATGTATTGGTAGCGCACACACTTCAAGTAATTCTTTTGGGATATGTCCATTTCTTGTGGGAAGAAATCAGAATAGTTGGACCCTAACATTTTGGGTTGTTAAACCGAAAACAGCCCAACAACTTCTGCCATCGCTTAATTGTACAGAGATCATACAACGAGATTGGAGGTACTGTAAGGTTCTTTCTGTCTACAACAATGCTACGCCAAGGTATGTAGTTGGCGCATCATAGGCTTTTGATCTTGCACTATTTAATATGCTTTTAATTAATTAGTAATATTTTCATCAAACATATGCCGAACGTGATTGCATACCTACAGTCAGAACACCGATGCACTAAACTGGTATGCTGTCGCACAGTCTCATTACGGACTGAGATCACTGCCTAGAAATTGTGTTAACCACACTATTTCGAAAGCTCTCCGTCACACACTTGACCACTCAAGCAAAAAAAACAAAAATATGGCGATAAAACCGCATACCGTGCTATTTAACCAACCCAAATCACTGCCATGGAAAATGCTTTAACCACGACAGCTCTAATGCTGCATTAAACACAAAAAATACCATGTCCATGACGTTTGTCACAGATGTCACACTAAGTGAACCAAAACGCAAATGCTTCGTGGTGTGCAGAGCTTTGTTAACCTCTGATAAAGATAAGTGGTCAAGTTTAAGGGTTAGCTTATCCTCTGCATAAGGTTAGTGGTTAAGTTTACACTCAAAGGTTAGGGTTATCAAATTAGATCATGAAGCAATGAATGCAACAAACATGCATACTGTCTGAATGTAAATACCCAGATATCTTCCACATCTTATCTATAATATCCCTGTGAGCAAAGATATTATAGTCAATATGGATGGGAATGGAATTGTAATATACCAGGTAAAAATGACCAACATCCAATAATAACTATAAAGGTACCTATGTGCTTTAGAAGTTAAAATACACAAATTATATTTAATAAATAAGGGGGAAAACGGTATATATAGGGGGAATGGGACTAGGTGATGTGAGCATAGAGACTGACGGGCCAGCAGGGTGGCGCCACTGAAATAAAATATTTGGACACATATCCATACAAAATATTACAAATAAATTGTTTAACATTGCACTGCAACTAATCTTCTGGCAGTGTTTATTTAGTTTCCTGATTGAATTGTGATGCTTTGGGCATGTAGCTTTGGTTAAGCTAAGCAAGTGAACTAAACAGTCTCCTGACCTCTTTCTGCTTAGAACACATTGCCCTCTAGTGATAACACCTCCATAATAAACATGCACACACTAGGGCCTTTAAAGCTACTTGTCTGACTGAGTGATTGAGCATGTCAGAGACTGTGTGGTGCCCATCTGGTGACTAAACCAGACTATAAAATGCTGGCAAATGTCTTGTGCTCCTCCTTAAAAGACATGGCTGCTCCTCCTTAATAGACATGGCCTCTCCTCTGCTACCGACATGAATCATGCCAGTCATTAAATGACTGGCTCAGAGAACAACTGGTCAGACAACTACATCCTAATAAACAAATTGTGGCTGCCTTAAGACAAATATCACACTGCAACGCACTATAAGCACATGTAGAACATACTAGGCCTAGACAGGTGTATTACAGTGTACATACTAGGCCCAGACAGGTGTATTACGGTGTACATACTAGGCCCAGACAGGTGTATTACAGTGTACATACTAGGCCCAGACAGGTGTATTAC
>JAODTR010075206.1:0-15315 GCA_025399935.1 Amblyopsis rosae | reverse complement strand
AGCCCACCAAGGTCCTCTCCCCGGAGTACATCTGGGACGAGGAGCTGGGGAAGGGAGGCCCAGAGATCAAGGTTATCTGCTACGCCACCATACGCAAGAACATGACGGCGGTGAGGGAGAACATCTAAGGCAAAATAATTGCATAAACCCTTTGTTTTGCATCGTATTGGGACGTGTTTACATATCATATCGGTGAAATAAGTGGAATTCCCTAGGCAGATTCTGTTTCATAGGACGAGATTAAGGTTCAGTTTGAGCGTTTTTTATGTTTTGAGACTATACTTTAATACAAGTTTTAGTTAAATATTGTACTGTTGAAGGCAGACTGATTGACACATCCAATGTACTGTATAGCTGGGCCATACTGACTTAAATAGCTGGATCGGTATCTGTGACAATTGGACAGTTGTAACCGATCCGAGGGGGTGATCAAATTAAATTAATGAACACGTGTAGGTCTACTGTCAAGCATCAGCCATGTCTATTCTTCCCAGGCCACACTATCAGCAGCAGATTTCTAAAATGCATCCAAGTCCTAAAATAGAGATTGGCATTGTCATTTACTTTGCAATTTAACTTAAAACTTAACAAAACACTGGAATTGGATCGATACTCTGTATCGGCCGATACCCAAAGTGTCAGTATCTGTGCCATCCCTAGCTTGAACCCATTATAACCTGTGTTTGCAGTGGCTAAACAAGTTTATAATCTTACGTGATTTATATTTGCATCATTTAGCAGACACTTTTATCCAAAGCGATTTACCAATAAGTACATTTGTCAATAGCTGAATAGGTAACACACCAAACTGAGCACTAAACAAACTGTCAAGTGACTGACCACCAATCTCATGTCTGAAGCCTTCACGAGAATGACCTTACTTTAATCCTAATTTAAATAAAATAAATAACTATAATTAAGGACAACACAATGGTTATCAATGTTCTAAACAATTTGGGCTTTACGGTGTATAAAATCATGACAAATGGTGAAGAAAAAGTTACTATGCTGTAGCTTAGATATAGTTTAACAACAGAGTATTGGAATTAATTAACTTGAATTTAACCCTTGTCACAGAACATTTGTATGGTTTCAGTATAGAGCATCAAATGCAGCCATTTTAAATATGCTGGGAGCGAATTATGAAGGTTTTCAAACATAAAAAAGTAGATTATAAATCAAATTACGTGTTTAGCCTACAGTATCTTACATACGTGTCTTATTTCTACATTTCGTAGAACAGCGCTTAATGATGGTTTGTGATGGTCTTTTTTCCTCCACTCTTGAACATAAACTCGTACAGGATTTGGATAGCGATTGTTTAGCCTGTCCAATGGTGCCCCTGGTGGCTTTACCACAAACTTGCTTTTCAATGGCTGCCTATAGTTATAGGCCTGTTACGGTCCTGTGATTTTAGGCCTTTCTACAGAAACCTTGTTACGACTTTTACTTCCTCTAGATAGTCAAGTTCAAACGACTTATAGGCATTTTTGTATGAAAAATATCCAGGCAAGGCTTTTCTGATAGTTATTAGTGATAATGATATGTTGTATACACTATTTGTACATGTACTTGTAAGTGGCTTTATATAAAACATTTACCTAATATTTAGCATCATCTGTATGGTGATGCGCAGATCAGGTGATCCCATACATAATATGTTGTTTGTTAATGGTAGCTATTTGTTAATATATTGCCATACTTGAAACTGTATATTTATAATAGTATTGATTATTATGGTTGGTTGGGCCTAATTAGAAAATTCAGTGACTACAGTGAATTTGATACTGTAGCCACTAGCAACTATGCCAACAGTATAAACAAATAAATACATGTGCTGCTACCACCGTGTCTTTTTACCTGTTCTTCGACTCTTCTTGGTCTCTATTATACAGAAATGTGTTTATTAATGATGAATTGCTTAATTGCTGTTGTTGTTGCTTAACTCAAATACACAATACTCAATGGAAATGCATTTACCCCCGTTGACCATGTGGTGGCAGTATAACATCAGCCGAATGCAAGTGACTAGTCTGAGTTATTCAGTGGTGCGTTGTGTGTACAGTACAGGTGTCGGTACATCTTATTTAAAGCATTTCTTTTTAATCAGTTTCCTCAGAGCTCAACAACATTTTATTAACGACATTTGCAGCAGATAATCACAGTTTGACTTGCTTTGGTGCAATAATCTGAGCCCATTATAATAGAACAATTGTTTCCATCAGAGCCTCTGATGATAGCTGATCTGTAATACCATGCAATTAAAAGTGGAAAACATTTCAAGTGGTGTAGCCTATAGCAACTTGACAAAATGTCAAAAAGCCCATGTAGGCTATTTAATAAAACTAAAAAAAATAATTGGAAATTATTGTGTTTGTACATTAATAGTGAATTAGTCATAAGTAGGTTACAGTTAAAACATTATTATTACACTTGTGTTTCCTTGAGGCGAGCTCAATAGTAGATATGGTACATTGAGTCTTGTGTGTGCTTAGTTAGAATCCATTTTCATCCATGATCATGTTCCCATGATGCACCCAGCGGTCAATGTTTTGGTAGGCTATAGTTACAGTACACATTCCCAGCATGAAGGCAGTAATGTTCACGTAGCGACTCCCTGCTTTGTACTTTGTACATACGACCACCAAATCCCTGTAGTGTCAGCCTTGTAGACGTCACCCGTTTACCATGTGTTTACCATTGGTGTAATCCTCAGATTACACCAAATTTTTCACATCCAATATAATAATAAAAAAATGTCTCTCATGTTACTGCCGTCTTTAAAATAGTTTACATTGGTTAATCTTCCCTTTTTTACATAACTAATCACTGCGGGCAACACGACCTCTTCTCTGGCGTTGGTGTGGGTGTGTATGCTGCAGCTGGCCCATTAACAGGCCGAGAGTCAGTTCGCAGGAGAATCCGGGGCGAGTTGATGTTCGCTGGCTCCTCCTGGTGGACAGGAAGGCCATTACGATGCAGCAGCTCTCGGGCCATCATTATAAAGGCGTCCTCGACATTCTGGCTTTCCTGCACAATTAATAAGATAGATATTTTGTGTGTGTCTCTGTGTGTGTGTGTGTGCATGAATGATTTAGTGTGTGCATCATGTATGTGTGAGTGCTCCTATACCTTAGCAGACGTTTCTAGAGCGGCTAGAATCTGTTTTTCTTTGGCTAGCATGCAGGCCTCTTCGAACTTAACCTGCCGCTCAGACTCCAAGTCACATTTGTTTCCTAACAAGTAGACATGAATGAAAGGAAAATGCAGGTAGGGTACAAACCACGTTCTGTTCAATGTTTTTTTTAATGGTAATTAAATATCTTTTGTGAGGTTATGTGTCTTCTCACAAGTTTATTTCGAAATAAAAGTGAAAAAGAAAATGTAGGCCATGTGGAAGTATTTCACCATAGGCATCGGCAATCTGCCACTGTTATTTTTAACATCGGTATCGGTCCATATAATATACTATATATAGTATACTGTATGTTTTTGGTCCGGCAGTGGTTTACTTTGTACTTGAGATCCAACTGCTCACCTATGAGAACCAGAACTACATTGGACGCTCCATAAAGACCCACTTCGCGAATCCAGTGGGTCACGGAGTCAAAGGTGGGGCGCCTTGTGATGTCATAGGCGATCATGGCACCATGGGCACTTCGGTAGTAGCTCTGGGTGATGGTGCGAAATCGCTCCTGTCCTGCAGTATCCCACACCTGCATCTGTCTCGCACGCACATGCACACACACGCACAATGCAACACATATGATATAGTATATACTGTATATAGTAAGTGAATAGCACACACACACACACACACACACACACATAATGCAAAATAGGATATAGTAGATGCTGTATATAGTAAGTGAATAGCGCACACACGCACACAATGCAACACATGATATAGTATATACTGTATATAGTAAGTGAATATCGCACGCACACACACACACACGCACACACACGCACACATTATGCCAGCCCAGAGGAACTAGTCGGCAAAGAAATTAAGAGACCACTGCACATTTTTTATAATGAAACAATATAAATATAATGTAAATGTCAAACATATCACATAAATAGAAAAAGTATATAAATGTAGATCTTAAAACATATATATATTACATTTAAGTAAGAAATACAAATGTATAAATAGTAATAATCTGAGAAAATGCTGCAGTGGTCTCTTAATGTTTTCTATGTCTGTATAATCTGTCAGTCAGAATATCCAGCACCGTAGCAGAACGTGCACTCACACACTGAATACACCACTACATATTCCCTGGCCTTCCTGTGGAGACGTGGCCTCTGAGCATCTAACAGCACCTGCTCTTGTCACCGTGGTTGCAGCTGTCATGGTAACCGACTGAAGCTGTGCATGGATCATAACCAGTCACACCTGCCTACCCATTACTGTAGCCAGTGTTAAATCATTCTAAATATTATAAAATCATAAAATCACATAATCTAGACGTGAGAACGCATAGTTTCTAAAAAGTGATCACATTTTATGATTTCAACTGTGGCAAGTGTGTCAGGACCAAAAGGCTAAACTAGTTTCAACGCTTTAATTCCATATAAAGAATAATCCTTTGAAATTCATCAACTGCATTTAAATATAATTCTACTGTATATTAATAGTGTATACTGGATTAAAAACACATATCTTTAAACTGGCATACTCAACATGATCACTGCTCATCTGGATGCAGCAATTTTCCGTTTTCTTAATTAATTTTAGAACCTTGCTGATACTGTAATATTGTCTTTTATGCTATTATTGTCCCATTGTTATTTACTTCTGTTTTGTAAGGTGACCTTGGGTGCTTTGAAAGGCGCCTATAAATAAAATGTATTATTATTATATTGTATATGCACACATTTTTTTACTGAGTGTAAGAAGGGAACCAATAATTACAAAGACAAACTTTCCTTGACGAGATAAGCTTAATGTATGGGACTCTTAACGATATATGTCACAACTTCGACACACAACGTATATGTCCTGATAACAAAGCATAATCAGAGAGAATCTGATGATGTCACAGATGTTAAGCACATGGTTTCCCTCCAATCAGTATAGCTGGCCGATGCACAAAGCATGGAGGTGTGTTTGTCTTCAGGGTGAATCCAAGTGGCAGCAGCATGCATGGTTGGGTTTAAATATGGATTTTGAGATTAATACTCTAACATACAGTGTTATTGTATGTGAATAAAAAATGTAACTTTATTCAATACAAAAAGACATCCAACATTCCCTTCAGTTATGATCCTGAAGCATACAGTACATAGCTAAATTACTTCCTGTTTTGAAATGACAACGCAGAAAGCTACATTCCTCTTTTTTTTGTTTTTTTGCAGACAAAAGCTACTAGGCCTATATACGAAAACTTGCACAACTGGTCTGTGATGTTAGTGGCACAACTTGTTTTGGTTTGCACAAGGTCCAACTGCCTGCACTGAATGCACATTTAGTCCTGAGAGCGTAGTTGGTCTGAAGTGTGTGCTTTAAAATGAATGACATGATATGTTAACACCAGCATAATACGCACAGATTGAACTCAGTGAGTCTATAGTCAAACCCTGCCAGCGAATACTGTTTACAACACACACACACACACAAGCCACACAGTCAAACGGCACCATTTCACATACACACACACACACACACACACACACACACACACACACACACCAACCTTAACCCTCTTCCCATCGATATCCACTGTTCTCACGGTGAAGTCCACTCCGATTGTGTTCTGCTGTCTCTCAGAGTACAATCCGGATTTAAAGTTCTGGACCACACATGTCTTCCCTACGTTTGAGTCTCCTATCAGAATGATTTTAAAAAGGAAATCAAAAGAATCATCCGGTTCCACAGTGGTGTGCATAGTGGAATTCTCTCTCTCTCTGATATATATAGAAGATAAACTCACTAAGCGAGTTTATATTCAAATCAAAATCAGGTAAGCCACTCAAGTGTTGAAATAGGTAGCCGGCAGGATGGAAACATACTCTGCTTGGATTTGCTCTCAAAGCCTTCAGAAACGTTTCTAACAAGATAACAGGAAGCCTAAATGAATCTGCCAAATTGAAAATGTGCACAGGACTTCCAAGAACAGTAGAACAACATTCAGGAGTTCTGATTGGCCTCTTGGGGATGTTTTAATCTTCAACACACCCCGGTCTCTCTCGTCAGCTGTGTTGCTCCTCAGACGCTGGCCTTGACAATATCATGGCTTGTTCATCTCCCAGCACGAAAATGCAGATCCAAATAAAACAAATTGTGTGGTTCCCCCTTCACACCAGGTTCTCCATTCACCAACTGCTTTGCCCTAATTTGCAACGCAGCAAGGTGTCCATCATTTCTCCAGCTAAGTATTGGTTGAACTTTAGATTTCGGCTTCCAGATTTTCCTGTCCTAACATACCTGAGCTATTCTCCTGCCTTCTCTCTTTCTCTCTATCTCTGTTATACTGTGTCTCTGCGTAAGAGGAACCTGTTACACAGGCAACAATAGAATGCTGTTCTACCTGCTCTAGCTGAAATGCCCCTCCCCTAATGCCTCCTGGGAAATGTAGTCTGTTTGTATGGTGCTAGCTTGATTTACCCAACACAGAACAGTGGATACACCTGACAAGCAATTGATAAGGTTTAAAGGTCAGATAAGAAAATGTTAAGTTAAATGAATAAACTAAATAATGTACGCTTTAGGCTGGTGTATGCAATGCCTCCAGAAATATATTTTCCCTGCGAACTTTACAAAGGGTTTGATGATGATTTCTCAACAGCAGAACACACGCACGCGCGCATGCGTGCACACACACACACACACACACAAGTATTTGCTTTTTCATATTGAAATGTGTGACTAAATCAATATTATGGCTCCATGTAGAAATTTATATTCTTTTAACATATAATTCCATTTACTTTTACAGCGACTGGGCATTTTGTTTGTACAGTCCACAGAGGACTGGTTTGTGAAAGCTGCTGTTGAATTTGGCCCCTCTTCTCCATGTACACGCACACACTTTTATTAGCCTGAATAAATGTAATATGATGACTTATTTGAAGATATAGGCCAGTGAATAAGACAATTAATCCACTATACAAGTATACATTTCAGATTATATTGGTTTTACTACATATTTATTGTGTAAAAAAATGTTTACATTATTAAACCTCTATACAACGATGCTACAAAAATACGAGTTATAATCATGTGTCTGTGCAAGTGAAGCTATTATAGAATAGTTTCATATAGCCTAGATATAAATCACCATGCGATTGTTTTTAAACCAGAATGCATAACGCATTATACAGCCATTATAATGATAAAGATAATCTGGCGCCACCTGCTGTCGTTAGCCTGTCATAGCCTACAATATTATTTTTTGACTTTAGCCTACAAAGACTAATCACGAGCTAATCACGGTCAGAAAATATATATAAAATACATATTATTACAACAACAACAAAAAACGCCTTACAAAATGTAAATTAAACTATTTACATGAAAATATTGGAATGGCTACCATTTAAATAATCGGCAATGGGTCCAAGCATGAAGCTGGCTTGTGATGTAGCCGGTGCTTTCACAAATATGATGCGGTATCGCATCCTCTAGCAGGGCGGGGGAGACCTCCGCCCAAAACAGCAGCTCGTCGCAGATGAACCAAGGATAGATCACTGTACGGTATATATATTTTAGAAGGGTCGCCGAAGACTGCAAGAGCATCGCCATGCAAACGACTAAGGTGATAGTGATCCCGGAGAGAACCAGTACGAAAAGGCCGTTTATCTTTTTAAACGCGCTCAATATGGTGAGTGTAGCGCACCCTATTTATCCTTTAGGTGTTGTGCTGAGCCTGGGCCTAAGACAATTTCGTATTGATGCAAAATTTTATCTTCTCGCAGGGATAGGAGTTCGTGGTTGTTAATTATCTCGCCGTTTAGCTATTTACTAAATAGCCGCAGGTCATTCGATATTGACAGCCATTTAAAATAGCGTGCGCGTACGCGCACACAAGCACTTGAGCTGTGCACAGCTAAAACTTCGCGCACACGCGCGCACGGCGTGCACAGCAAAACAGTATAGGCTATTGTGTGTATTGTGGACCACAGCATATCCTGTATTGGAATACATTGTATTACATGCATTGCATTACATTCCATTTTGAACTGTGAGTACCATGATCATTCATGTTGTTTTTATTAACATAAGATAACGGGGCATCGCGTAATTTCACACAGTAACCAAGAGGATATTGCTTTATCTAAAGGCGCTGTGCTTCTTCATGATGGCATTGCTTGTAGCTGTTTCTAAGGTCAGCACACAAATGAAAATGGTGAGCTTGTTTTTACTTAACTTGCACTAGAAAGTAGCCTTATTGTCTTCACTCAATAGCAGCGAAACATCGAGAAAGTTTGATATTGTAGTTTGTTAATGATTGGTCATGTAGTCATGCATTTTCAGCTGGTTTATACAGTATCATTTTCAGCCAACATAGGACTTCCATAGTGGTGAGCTGTATATGTTTCACGCTTATATGTTTCCTATGCCTTATATTTCCTTAGGACCTCTTTTATGTACTCATGTACGCAATCCTAGGGGCTGTCAGTTCTCTACTTGCTGTGCTGGGAATATATGGAGCCTGCAAGGAGAAAGGGTGGTGTTTGATCCTGGTAAGGATCACAGTTACAGAACCTTTATACTGTATGGCAATGTCTGATCTGCCTGTGGTGACAGGCGCCTTAAGCAGATTGTCAGTGGGCTGCACACGCCAAAAGCCCAGTTGCTGTTAAAGTGAATTACATTTAAAGAATTAAAGTTGCTACATGGAGCCATAATATTGGCAATTTATTCACAATTTGTGTGTGTGTGTGTGTGTGTGTGTGTGTGTGTGTGTGTGTTTGTGCTTAGTTTGCAGTTGGGATGGCGGCAGCAAGCCAGATAATGATTGTGACAACGGCGCTATCATACAAACCTACATACGAGGTAAAGCCACCCAATTGATTGTTCTTTTTCACATAAGTAAATCCACCTTTTCCATTCACTGCAATTACACGTAACGTAACTGACTGTTATGTTTCCATCCAGGGGAAAGTGGTCGATAGGGAGCTGGCCTTCCTGTCTATGATGCCGCTAGCTAAAGCTAGCAGTGCCAACAAATCCATGCTGTATACTGTCCAACAAGCCGTAAGCTGTCTGTACACTTTTAACTGACATGGAGGTATAGTGTGTGAAACCTGTAGAGCAGTTCTCCAGTGGGTAGAATTACTGTTAGGTCACTTAGCAGACACTTTTATCCGAAGCAACTAACAGTAGGTAGTTATTAGTATTAAAGTGTCACTTCACCCCAGCTCTGAGACTAACTCCACCCATTGCACAACTTTGAAAGGTGCTAAAACCTCTCAAGGAGCTGAGTGAGGGGAGGGGCCGAGAGGGGGACCTGCATTAACATCAACTGATTTTGATGACGCACAAGCATACCAAATGTACGGTCGGAAACCAGAGAGTATTTTTAAATCCCGTTTTTATTTTTACAATGATTGACAACACCAGCTGTCTCTTATCACAGTTCAGACCTTTAATTTACAGCTCTAGAAACACAATGTAGGGTGCAGTTAGGGCAGGGGTGGGAAATCCTGGTCCTGGAGGGTCGGTCCCCTGCATGTTTTAGATCTCTCCCTGCTCCAACACACCTGATACAAATGAATGGCTCGTTAGCAGGCTTCCAAACGAACCATTCATTTGAATCAGGTGTGTTGGAGCAGGGAGACACCTAAAACATGCAGGGCACCGGCCCTCCAGGACCAAGATTGCTCACCCGAGTTAGGGCCTGTGTCCACTAAACATGTTTTAAGCGCCCACAACCTCATTTTCAGAGCGCTTCCAGAGCGCTTCTCTCCAGCGCTTGTTAATAAGACATTGACGACTCCAGCGCTGTTCCAAAAGTTTAACTATTCAACTAAAAGCGTCAGGAGCGAGCGCAGGGCAACAATCGCTAAGGGCCCACAGCGTTTTTGAACTGAGGACGCTATGTAGTTGACCCTATGTACACGTACAAGCCAGTGCATGCGCTTGCAGCCATGAACTACTTAAGAGTTTGTATTGAAAATAGGCGCTCTCGGCGCTAACAACGCGTTTAAAGATATATATATATATAAAGATAAAGAGCAGGTAGGGGACTAGGGTATGCTGACAGGTAGGTAAGCCATGGGGAGTAAACCACCATAACATCCTGCCCTGTTTCAACTACGTTAAAGGTGGAGTCAGGGATTGCTGCAGAAAGATTGTTTGTACTTGAAACGGATCAAAACGACACCTTCAATGCCATAGTGTGCTCCCTCAGAAGCTCTGCCTTCCACATTGAATACACATTGCCAAGCCTGGGATAGGGTTGTGCGTCCACCTTTAAAGCACAGGACATCTTTCTAACTTATAATGATCTGTATTTTTGACTGTAAAGCACTATGTGATCCCCCGCCTTACTTTACTGTACTTACAGTTACTCGCAGTTAATTTAAGATTTGATCTCAAGATAATGTAGACATGTTCATGTTGTAGATTATGAATTGCAATTTAGCATATGTTAAATATGATGTCTGATAACAAGTTACTTGGGAGTACACATTCGACCAGTAGAGACGGAATGGTCTTTCTAGACACTGTAAAAGTACACTTGTGAGAAACACTGGTCAAGTCATCTGTGGATAAATAATTATGAATCATAATCTGTTTGTGTGTGACGTGCGGCAGTATCAGTGTTGCGGCCTTGTGGACGGCTACAAAGATTGGGGAAACTCGATCCCTGCAACTTGTCTATGCAAAGACCCGGAGCAGTCATGTGTGAGTATTACTCTTATTATTATTATTATTATCTCATAATTGTATAATACTGGAGGTGATTGTATTGATGACATTTTGTTTTGAGATTTCATAGTTAAATAAACAGTCATTTGTCCTGCCATTACTGAATCTAATCTGCTAACATCCAATAACACAAGGTTTAAAATCTTCCCTGCAGCTGAAACTGCAGGATAAACACACTGTCGGATACCCTCAAAAAACTATATTTGTTTATCAAGAGGTAGGCAAAAGACACAGGTGGGTATGGTTTGGATTTGTTATATGATGATTGGAGTGTCACGTGGCTGAGAGACACAATGGTTTGCTAATGGCATTTGATTGTGGTCATCTGGGCATTACTGCGGTAACTTCCCAAAACTATAATTTAGCTTGCGACAAAATCATCTACAAAATCAAAGATGTCTGAGATCTATCCAGACTCTCTTACAGTATTAGTATAGTAGAACTGAGTAGAATTCGGTGAAATCACTGCTCGCCAATGTTGTAGCGAGCTAAATATAAGGAGATCATGGTTATTAAAGATGACGTGTGGCTTGTCTCAAGCACCGTGGAGTGGATGTTTTTAAAAACACTTTTTTTTTCCATTTGCAGCCTTGTCTACCAATCATCATGGCCAAAACTAAACAGGCATTCACCTTTGGTGTGTGCTTCAGATTTGGAATTGCACTTCTGTGGGTAAGCCTTTGCATGACAGGCATTGTATGAGTAAATACATTGAAAGATTATCAGTTAATCTTGTCAAAACAAACACATTTGAATACTTTTCATATGAAAATGCATGGTGCCTCTTGTGAATAGTCACCAGTTTTTGAGATAAGGTCCATGAAGTTATGCCCGTCCAGGGAATAGTCTCCAGCAAAACATAATATAACTTACTTAGCACCCAGGGGCTTCGTAGAACTTGCAAAAACAAGTTGTTTTTTTCTCACCATCTTTTATGAGTTAAACATAAACGCACTGTCAAAAATGAAGTGTAAATCTAAGAACATTTTTATAAATAAGGTCACAGAAGCAGGTTGACAGCTTTTAAAATGTATATAGAAAATATACTTTTAATATTTACTAATTTCCAAAATGAACAAACTATATAGGTTTTTGTTTATCGCCCTCACATACACAAACACTGACGATATAATTAATACAGTTTGCTAAAAGTTAGTTAGTTTTAAGTAAAGTAAAAAAGAAACTGCACCGTATACAGCCCTACAGTTGATATGCAAACTAAACACTTGCCATGACTGTCTCACTACACTACTACTGGCTGTTTTTGTTTTCAGGGGGCGCTGCTCGTTATAAGTATCAAGCTAAAGTTCCAGATTAAAAGAAAAAACGAAGACATTGCTCTTCTCCAATCAGGCATTTCGTAGTCATCGAGTCAGAGAGAATACTACCCATTGTGACCCATTTGTTGGCTGATGCATAATGCAAAAAAACAATCTATGATAATTCTGATATTTTCTGATAGCAACACAATAACCTTGCTTATTTATTGCATGCATGGCATAAGGACCTGTTGAACACATCATTATTTGTTGAATGAGATTTGCTGGACCGCTGCTACCACTGGCATTTGTGATTTGTCAGGCAGGAAATATAAATTAATCACAGGGCTTTGCTGGACATAAACCATATCTTCAACACTGCCTTATTATGAAAGATTACTGGTTCACACTATTACAACCAGTATTATGATATCTTGTATCTACTTAAATCTTTCCTTTCTCTAAATCATTTATACAGTGATTTATACTGTAACTGTATTGCAGTATAAAGACCTGAAATGGTATACTGCTAACTGAAAACATCTTAATGTTGAAACTGTTCTGAGTTATCCTATGCACCTTTGAAGCACTTATTCTCACCAAAGCATAAATAATAATTCATGTCACACATCTCGGTAAAGTATTAATGATATGTTTTCAATAGGGATGCACCGAAATTCTGGACCAATACCGATGTTTAAAATAACAATTCGGCCCTTTCTGATATCAATGTTGAAATACCACATCCATCAGTGAATGCTATCTTACACTATGTGCAGATATGCCGATGGCAGTCAAGGTGCATATGTCCAATATATCCGTGCATCTCTAGTTTTCAAACCATTGTGAAAATACTTCAGCTACATTTCTGCTTCCCAATGTGCTTTTAGCATCAAATATTGCTTGCTGTATGATTGCTAATGACACTATTTACTGTAATACATGCAGTAACCAGTATTTTAAATAAATGTGTTGTTTGTTCCTAAACAAGACACTGTATACTGAAGTGGTTTCATTAAATAATAGGTTTTGAGTCTAAGCAGGTGTGTCGCTATTGTATATCTGACAATATTGCCCATGCATTAAGCTTCCATTCTCACCTTACAATCTCACACTCTCAGTGGACCATAAATCAGGCCAGTTCTGTTGACCCCTTGAGGTTCCTGATGCAGAATCTATTCAAGATTGTTTTGACAATTGTATGAGAGTACGGTTATAATAGTTACAAAATAACTTGAAAATTGACAGATTCATTGACAGAAAATCATCATTTTGGATGGTGGAGTCTCGCCTTAATCCCATATCTGTAACACAGACTACACCAACACATCACACAAAGTCAAGTACATGTATCTGCATGTGATTGAGTTCCTTTTTGTCTTTGTGGCAAGCTTGAGACGGAGGCACTGGTAATGGTTTCAGATCTTCTGTGTCCTGTTAGGAAATACCGGTTTTAGTGGCTATTTCTTTTGTTAAAAATCATAATAAAAATGTTTTCCCTTCACTGACACACTACAGAGTAAACAGAATACAAGAGATGGTGATTTTATTTGTATTTTTCTGTAACCACGACTGGAATCATATAATTGGATTTAATCGTTCACAGTAAATAATAAACATTTTCACTGGCCTTAAAGGTTTGTCATTAAAAACAAAAATACAATTATGCACAAATTGAATTGCTCTGATAGAACATTTAACAGAATAGTTGGTTGGTCGTAATCATTTTTATATAATTTGAGAGATATAATAACTTCTGTTTGTTACATGAATGTCATTCAAACTATTAATCAAGATATTAAAGAAAATATTTACTCAAGAAATGTAAAGCAGTCAGACATTGCTTACCGATATCAGTGTCCATTTCACCTCTCAGGCTCCAAAGACGCTAATTATGGACAGAAGAACAGTTACTGGTATGCTACCAAGAGCATATGAGGTTTTTATTTACTCAAGGAGCATCCAACTTGGAAGCAACATACAAAACAGACAACTCAATGAATTTAAATTCAGTATATAGCTAGATAAACTGATAATTCCATACCAACCACTTTGTCGTAATGAAGTGCCATGTGTAGAGCGACATCTAAAAGCAGAACACCACTGGCCTGAAACACACATCACATTTTTACAGAAGTGACATCATTATTATCAGTGTTTCGGAAGTATTCTCTCCCAGAATAAATATTTGATAAAACCTTAGTAGGCCTAAACATCTTGCTTAGCAGTTAGCTTTACCTAATGACCTGCATTACATTACCACCACTGACCCGCAGGAGCACAATTACCGTCACCTCTGCTGGGCAGCACTGTGGCCTCACATCAAGGTCCCGGGTTTGAACCCTGGATGTCCCGGCTTTTCTGTGTGGAGTTTGCATGTTCTCTGTGTGGGTTTCCTCTGGGTGCTCTGGTTTCCCCCACATCCAAAAAACATGTCAGGTTCACTCTCTATACTTGAGCCCATTCATTGGGGGGGAAGGGGGGTTCATGTGTAGCAGGGTGTTGCCTGCATTAACTCCTCAGGGAGCCGTGCATAACACTAATATATTATTTAGTGTCATTTGGACACTAGTCATCAAGCTGGCAGAGGCAAGCCACCCCTCTGTTGACCCAGTGCCTCTGGGGCTTGTCTGACGGCACGTGGAGTGTCCCGTGGTTCTCCTCCAACAAGCACACACTCAGCATGTGTAGGAAACTACGTCACAAGTTTCAACTTAGTCCAGAACCCGCCGGGTGCTGGTCTTGTACACCGGACAGTCATAAACAGTTCTGACTGGGAACGTGGACTTCTCTCTGGGCCGCAGCCACAGGATGGGCAGGCTGTCGTGGAGGATCCTGGGAAGGGACTCTCCAATAACAACCTTGTCACTGTCCCAGCGAGCCCCCTCCAGGAACAGGCCCTTAATGAAGGCGCCGTCATCGGGCCTCTCAGCCATCTGGTTCTCCTGTTTTGTCACCTGGCCAACAAACACACACTCAGCATATGTAGGAAACATACCCTCATTAACTACTACTATGTACCGAGGAAACAATATAAAACTAGAATTTATTCGTATCTTATTGCTTTAGTGTTATACTTTGTGTTAAAAGGCTAACAAACCAGAACTTGTGCGGGAGGTGGAGCGCTACCATTTAGATCTGGTGGGGCTTACCTCTACGCACAGTCTTGGTTCT
>JAODTR010075195.1:0-15315 GCA_025399935.1 Amblyopsis rosae | reverse complement strand
TCAGATCACGAGCATATTCCAGAACCAGCAACACAAAACCTCATTCCTGCACAAGTTTCATACAGACTTTGAAACGCGGCTCCAGAATGTATGTGGATCCCCGAGAGGGCACCGAGACATGTTGTGGACCTATCTTCGCTCAACGTGCACCGCGCAGTTACTATTCAGCATCATGCTAAAGAAAATGAAATATTACAGCGTGGACAGCTTTCATTGGATTTAATTTAATGTTGTTGCCTACATGTTACCGCACAGACTGTAGACTATGCTCTCAGCGATCTGAAGCCATGGCAAGACTGTAAACGGATAGACATGACCTGGACTAATCAGACACTCATCTTTTTTCTGCTTTTTTCATCTGCTTATTGGAATGTAGCCTACAAAAAGTATGGATAGCTTTTGTCAACAGCGGTAATATTAGTAAGACTTGTTTGTGGGCCATCACAGAAAACCATGGAAAATATTTGGAGTGCAAATCAAGAACACGCGGCCGCCCGTCTCCGAGATACAATCGGATATATATTAACGGTGGCCTGGGGTCCAACTGTGTGTGCCCTCACACACACACACGCACGCACACACCTCTGTAGGGCCAGATTGGGGACACACTGGCCCACAGCACGCCTTATGTAAATCACAGTGGGAGGCATGTGCGCACACACACACATACACAGGTACACACGCAAGGTAGACACGTGGACAAACACACACAAAAGTAAACACACGCACACACGGGCGCACATTCACTCACACACACACAAAGGTACACACACACACACACACACACTGTAGACACGCAGACAAACACCCACACACACACGCACACACACTTAAGGAATAATTATGCAATGTGGAAAATCCGTAAATGACCACGTGGTTTAATTTGGCTATGTTGTGTTATGTGTGTGTGTGTGTGTGGTTGGGCGATGGTGTAATTGGAGGTGTTTGGCAGGCAGTAATGGGTGTAGGATTATGCGACTGTCACAGAGCTCAGACCGGTGACTGTCTGCCCAAGGGTGGTACCATACACACACACACACACACACACACAGAGTTGTGTTTATGGTACGCCTTTCTGTCCAAGCATCCTGTGAATTCTGGATAAGGAGTGTCGTTTCACAGAGCCCATCTGTGGGACAGAGAGCAGGGACATCTGGTCCTCTGACACGCACACGCACACCGTAAGCTTCATTAAAGAAACAGTGAGAGGTTGCTGTGTGCAGCAACACACACACACACACACAAGCAGAGGCTATAAGTACATAAGGGGAGATGTCAGTGTGTGTGTGTGTGTGTGTGTGTGTGTGTTCAGTGATAGCTGGTCAGCTCACAGCTGTGCTCATTCACAGCTCTCATCAGCACCATTCCATCGAGACACACACACACACGCACACACACACACACACACATACATGCTCACACGCTCACAAGTATGTGTATTAAAGGCGTCGTAGCCTGTAATTGTTTCTCTTATGAAGCTCACTGTCATGCGTGCATATTTTGCGATTCATAGTCTCTCTAATGGGCAGATGTCTACACACACAGAATACACATTTACCACCAAGGAAATGCCCATCATTCTTTAGAACGTCACAAACACACACATCATTTATACACATTCCGGCCGTAAAACCCTCCCAATCTTAACGCCAGATTTGAACCTGTGTGGCCTTCAAATAGACCTGGGGCCTCATTTATAAAAAGTTGTGTAGAAACCATCCTTTGATCTAAGGTAACTTCTGAAATGTGAGTATGTGTGATTCAGAGAAAACGAACGTATGCATATTTAAAAATGTGCATACGCCACTCTTCCAGATGTGAAATCTATATGTCGAAAATTATCTTGAAAATATGTGTAGACGAAAGGTTTTTGATCTCCGCATTGTAAACGCCCCCAAATTGACTTCATAAGCATGTGAATGAGCTGTTACTTGATAATAGCAAGCTGCATGAAAATAACTTTGAGCTAGGCCTATATAGAGGTCATATTAGAAGTACTGCATTTATGTGCAGACACTGTTTGGGATCCTTTCTAGTGTACTAGGTAGGGCTGGGCGATAAAATTTAATTAATTTTATTTAATTAGAGTTTTTGTTTTGCAACGATTTGAAAAATGCCTAAATCGCAAAATTGAGATTATGCTTTCAATCAAAATTAACATCTGGAGTCACGCCGACGGGCGGCGCTCCCCTTCCAGTTCTTTATCACCTATGTGCTCTCCTCCGGTCGACATCCAGTTTCCCCAGCGCACCTCAACAACACAGGCTTATGTTGATTGCGTATCGTTTGCACCTGTGTGGGGGTTATATTAAATTGGAGTCTTTTGATTTCTGTCAGAGCCATGTAGAAGACATGTGGCAGCATTTTTGCTACAAAGGGCCAGCCCTCTGGCTTATTTATTTAGAGTAGTTACATACATACAAAATATGTCCACAAAATCCTGCTAGCATTGCTCTAATAAGATAGCTATTATCTACAATTAGCCCTTTATATGGCAAGGAACCATATTTGGTTTCTCTGTGAGGTAGTATAAACACATGGATTTCTCACAGCCATTCACATAAAATCAGGCTACGTCACAGTTAGTTACACCAGGGCATCTGACCAATCATGAGTTGCCCGGAGCATTTCCACTTCAGTGTACTTTCGGAATTTCCAAAAATACAGGTTTTCGCTCCTACCGACTCTGACATCTACAGTTATAACTAGAAATGGAAAGTCAATGAAACATTATACAGTTGAATAGTTATGCTGCATGATGAGATAGCCGTTGTTTGAATAGGATTGCAATACATTTATTAAATCTGTTCATGAAAAATTAAGGCACCATATTTGATTATAAGGTGTGTATATTTCTTTTTAAACAAATAATGCATTATAACTTAGGACAATTATTTAATAGTGCAGCTGCTTCATAAAGTACAATGAAGCAGCTACCTAAGGCTACGTTCAGACTTCAATCCTTAATGCTCAATTCCGATTTAGTGCTCAAATCCGATTTTTTTGATTTGCTGTTCACATTACCTGTTAAATGTGTCACGTATCAGATTCTAGTGTGTACTGATCTCGGTTCTGAAGTGACCCGCATGTGCAAACGAGACATACCATGCAGCACGATGCGCTGTGTCTGAGAGCAATAAAGTCAACCTCAGTCATTTTATAAATTGACGTGAAGTGGAACTGTGGAATCCAGCGAATTTGTACAGAAGAAAGCCAAATAGCTGACTGTTGTAATCTACTAAAGCATGTTAAACACTCACATGGAATATTTACTCCACCAGACATTATGCACAGACTGCCAGTGGATTTCATCTGCCCGTATCGGTAGCACATTCTTTCTGCATTGATCGTGGGGAGTGATACGTTCAGCAACAGTCAGACATAGGGCTATTTATCAATGTGTGTAGCAAAGAGGTAGGGTTATATACCATGCAAAAGGTTTTCTTTTAATTTATTTGTGTACTTCTGCTTCTACAATTTAGGCTACTGTATTTACTTTGCACTGTCTGCTCAGCGAGGCAGCATACGCCTCGTGTGCAGTATCCAAACACTCATTATATAACAAGGGGGTGGACGATGATCCTATTGTGTGCAATGGTTAACACCTCGCTTTGTCCATCCAGTGAGTTCAGTATGTTCACTTACAACAACAGTGAGCCTGATTACGCTAGCGAGGGTGAGTCACACAGTGAATGTCTATCTAGAGTGACGTTAAAGTTGTATCAAATCTGATTTGACTGATCAGACTGCATTTAAAATTATCAGATATGTATCCGATTTAGTACCACATATAAAAGGGCCCAGATCTGATGAGGAAATGTCAGATTCCATGTGATTTGTGCTGTTCACACTGCTCTGAATAGATCAGACCCGAGTCACTTATGGGCGAAAAAATTTGATTTGGGCCAGATTGTGTGCAGTGTGAACGTTAGCCTAAGGGACTGGACTGGACTTTGGCAGTGAATGAAAGAAAACATTAAATACATTTAAAAACAATACTAGTTTAGGTGGACAAAAGTTTAAAATGTTGTTAAATAAGTACAAATAAAATCATTAATATTCTTAAATAAATATTTGAACGCTTAAAAATTTGTATTTATGTGTTTTTCTAATATTATATATATATATATATATATATATATATATATACACTTTTTGGAGAAAAAAAACGTACCACAGTAGGGCAAGGAACCATATATGGTCACTTCGTTGACCTTGATTTGCAGCATAACAATGTTTCATTTTGTGACAATAGTAATAATGTATTGTAATATCCTTCAATAACACTCTAGGATTTAAATTTAGAATTTTTAAGTATTTAAATGAGCGCCCTATAAATGAGCAGTTCTTACCTATTTACACTTGAATTAGTCGAATATCTGTTATGCAATAAGTGCTTGATATAGGTTGGGATTAACCACACTTGTTGTAATACAGTTTGTACTGCAGCCATTTCCGATAATATTTGTAGATATTAGTTGTTAGTTATAATTAATGTATAGGCCAGGTAACATTAGTCTACTGTTATACTAGCTCTGTATAATTGTATTAGCTTATACCTATACCAGAAAAGTTGGCCTACAAATAATAAATAAAATAAGTGGTTTACAAGACAAACAACCGTATTGCTCCAGCCTCTAGATGCACACTGCAATTATACGCACAATGGAGATTAATGAATGTTAACTTGGAATGCTTCTGAAGCCAGGAACACACGGTTGCAGTTGTTGCGTCTTTTAACAGCGTAGTTCTTGGCAAATGGTAGGTTAATTTCTTACCATTAATCTGTCATCATTTGATCTTTAAAAACAAATGCTATCTTATCTTCTTTTATCTTATTGGCGATATAGTTAGGTGCTAATGCTGCCATATTCTTCTCAAACCACTGCATAATTTACATTTTATAAATTATCCTATAGATTGGTGTTTCAGTGGGTAATACATTTTTTTTGTTTATAAATGGGGTTTTGGAAAACCAATGTGTGTCTTGTTTTCCACAGGTAGCATATTTTTTTAAGAGGCCTTTCACGCTCTTAACTTCCCAAATACCTGCAGTACTCCAATACTGCCGCAAGGAAACGTGTGTATGCCTACTTGAAACCTGACGTGGAGCTAAATGATTTTCCACGTCAAAGATAATTGTTATGAATTCTCAACTTTGTCGTGTGTTTGAGCATACGCATGCTCTAAGATCAAATCTGTGCGTACTGTAAGTACATTTTATAAATGAGGCCCCATGACTGTGAAATATGCAACATTGTGTCAGAATATACTCTCTCTCTCTCTCTCTCTCACACACACACACACACACCCAGCTGAGAGCATTCATCATGTAATATCGGTGCTCATCAGAATCAGTCCCCGTCCACAACCACAACATCTGCTCTCCCCTGGATACCACAGCACCACCTGTGTGTGTGTGGAAATGCTCCCTTGCTACAACCCACAGCTATACACCCATTCATAAGGCCTGCATCAGTATACACAACGCACACACACACAAACACCTGGCCACGTCCCAACTCTCCCGCAGCTGGATATTACAGGAACGGGAAGCGGAGAAAACATTGCGAGGTTTCCGGAGAGCACAAGCTCGGCATCGGCGATACAGACTGAAACGGGACAGTGCGGCTTGTTGAGAGAGCGGGATATCATTTGGACAAGCCAAGGAGTTGTGCACGGGAATAGCAAAAGCAGTGTGTTTCCATTCTGTTGGCTCACTCCACCGTACATCTCAAAGTCCCCCTGCCTCTCTGGTCTCCAGCGACTAGCAACAACCCACCTGTCTCAGACCAGTGAGACATACAGTGTGTGCACACAAAGTGTCACGTTGACACAATAAAACAGGCCAAATGCCTATAAGGCACCCTCGGCTATTAGAGCGTAAATCAATACAAAAACGTCTGAAATGTTAAGCATGAAGCTTTCCAGTGAGTTCTCTACTGGCAATAAATATTCATGTCTATTGATCCAATAGCTAGGGCAGAGGTATGTCAATCAGAAAGTAGGCTGCTAAGACATGACCATCACATAGTGCTGCTAACGTATACTGAGAGAAGTTAGCAACATAGGAGGAACTCGTAGCAGTTATCTCCGGTGTGGTCTGCCACTCTGGCAAAGCAAGCCCCTTCCCCACCCCACCCCACACACACTGCTCACCCACCTGACTAACACCCCCACTCCCCGCGATCTGTTCATTGGTGGGAGGAACGGGGAATTATGACAAACCAGCCGGGCTTCTAGCAGTCAACTTCACGCCCAACGATAATGAGCTCCCGGCGGATAGGTCTCTCACAGGGACGAATTGGGGGAAAAAAGTGTAGATTTCCCCCACGCATTTACACCCCCCCCCCCCTCCCCCACCCTTCCCCCCACCTGCCACGGTGGCGGGGGAACGCTAATCGTCTGAAGCCGCTCTACAATACACACTGCACCGGATGGGGGGGGCATGGGCAACCGCTTGCATTAGGGTGAGATCAGCTAGTGTGAAGAAGAGATAAAGAACGCATCCATAGGGTGAACTGGAACGGAGGGAGGGAGGGAGGGGGCTCTAAGACACAAATAAAGACATAATACAGGAAACGGGGCTGAACAGCAGTCTCCTTGGAGGGCCTGCTCCTTGGAGGGCCTGCTTTAGCACAAATGGGACGATTGGAAGACTCCTGTTGTGTGTGTGTGTGTGTGTGTGTTCGGAACAGGTGGATACGTGCGCTGTGTCTTATGGAGGTCTTTGGAGCAGTTCTGTGGGGAGCGGGTTTGTTTTGTAATGGAGGAGCCAAAACGGCTCAGAAAGCCTGCAAAGCAAATGTCAAACCAAGTGGTGATGCTACCACTTGGTTTGACATTAAGAAGGTCTTCTCCAAAATGTAACACCCACCAAGGTTTTACTGCCGTCTCTGCTTTAAACATGTATATGTTTAATGATATCTGATAAAATATAATAATATCGCTATACGGTTTGAGCATTCCATGTTGACGGGTACAATTTCCGTGCGTAGTATTATCCTTCAACCTGAAAACTAGTAATAGTCTGTAACAAAGTGTACAATGTCTTAATATCATGAAGCTCTCAGGACAAACCAAAAGCCTTAAAAACCATGTAAGTACTATTTAGCTATGCTGGCGACAATAATGAAAAAAATTAAATGTCCCCTGCAAGCTTGAATGTAATACAGTGACTGGCCTTGAGTACAGTAGGACATAGTCCTCATCAACTCATCTCCAGCAGACTTTAGCATATAACAAAAACGGTGCAACATCAAATCCTTTTATCAAAACAGCCGGCGATTTCCTATGTAAAAAACCAACAGCAAACAACAAACCTTGATTAAAAAAGCCACAGGAACAAAACTGAATTCCCCTCCTCTTGTGTTGTGTGCACGTGACATTTTAATGCCAACGCTACAGCGCTTAGCGCTCACCTCACTGTTGGCGTGCAGCATAATGATAGAGCATTTAGCTTGCGCTTAGAATTGAGGCGGGAGTGGGGGCTCTTGTCCAATTACCAGGAGGTTGGAGATGCGGCGAAAGGTGTCTTCAGATGATGAAAATACTGTCACTGATGGGGTGAGTTTTGGGGAGAAAGTTTGCCTTCTAATTGGTGGGAAGATTTCACACGGATATTTTGGATATGATGCTGCAAAGTCCAGAAGCCAGAGAAAAAGACAGTTATGGAAAGGGGAAAACAGAGATAGAGAGTGTGACTTGCAGGGATCATTTTCCTCCATTACAACCACACAAGTGTAATTCTGCTCATACATTTTTTGTATGTGTGCGTGTTTGCACACTGCCCCTCCTCTTGAGTGATAGTTGCCTTGGCAACCATGGCAAATCTTCCTTTTCTCAAACAGATGTCCCATTTAGTTGGAAATTAGAATGTGTCGGAGGGAGAAAAAAACCCCACGAGACAAATTATTTCAAAGTTCTCTGGTGGAGCGAAAGAAATAGAGGAATGGGGAGAAGAAAGGAAGCAGGATGATATTCCATTCCCTCCCGTGGCATTGTGTACACGGCTGTGTAGTTATGGCCTTGACACTGAGACAGGTACAACCTTTGACAGTGGGACCATGAACACTGCTGTGTTTTACCATAATGGGACAGTTGTGTGTATGAAAGGTGACTGTCCAAATCACTCTGGCTATGTGGGATTAGTATGGCTTTATGTGCTCCGAATCCCCTTTTACCCAGGTGTGATTCTGAAGGTACACATTCAAATCACAAGTCCACTGCCACTGACACTCTTCCTGACTTATATCCATACAAATGTTAATGGATAATATTTAATAAATCTATAATATACAGTACAGTACAACCATATATATATATATATATATATATATATACTGTATATGCACACACACAGTCTTTTGATTTGCTTGTAGTTCAAGCTTCAGGCCTTTACATTTTCTCAGTCAATGGTCAATGGCCAACAGTTCCCCATGGTCAATACTTGCGGTTTGTAGTGGTTGTGTGTGTGCGCGTCCATGTGAAAACAATTGCAGTTGATAGCATGGGAAGGCAGATGGAAGAATCCAAGAGTCTAAGGGGAGAAAAAACATAAGGACAGAATCACTTAAATATGCCCCCCCCACCCCACGCCCACCCCGCATCTAGCGTTTGCCACATGCCTCAGGGAGGGTAGGCATGTGTGAAATGAAGGAAAATGCCCCAATGCACGGCACTCACGCACGTACGCACATGTACACGCACACACACATGTACACAGAGGGAGAAAGTCTTGCCACTGGAGGCCTTTTAACAGGTAATTTAAAGGGAAAATCTCTCAGGGGAAACGACACAATAAATGTCCTCTCCCCGCTCCAAACAGTGTTTTTTCTCCAGCTACCTGGCTGCAGACAAGCCGCATTCGTGAAAAAGACTGAGTGAAAAAAATGGAAGACAAAGGAGACAAATAGGGGATAAAAAAACGAAGTATATGAAGGCAGAGAACTTGACAATTGGTAAAGTAGCACATGTGGCTGTTTATTAATGCTTAGTATAGCAGCCTTCTTTATTGGGGTCCATTGGGGATATATCGTGAGTGAGAGCAGAAGAGAGAACAGGACTCGGAAGGGTTTGCAAGTCTCTGAGCGAATCAGATGTTAATTTAGCGCCTGGGCCCTTGTGAATGGGGCCGGAAAAACTTGGCTAACCTTGGCGCTAAAGCTAGCTCCCGCGAGCCTGTAGTAACAACCGCATCCAATTGTAGCATTTTCACATGTTGTTTTACGTCACACTGGACTGTCTCCTTGTTATCTTCTTGTCCATTCACTGTCACCACGCCATGTGTTCAAGGTAACATGGTGCCTTTGAAAGTTAACAAAATATGACAAATAACAAATTTACTGAACACATTTTAAAAAATACAAATAATTTCAGAGCTTTGATTTCCATGCATTTGTTGCAACAGAAAGCTTGATATCCTTTGTAATAAAACATGAACTTACTTCTATAATCTCTATCCTATAATTATTCAATTATTTTCTTATTCAATGCTTTTGGTATTCCTCGATATTACAATGAAAATGTTTCCTGTGGACAACTTGAGTAATGAATGCTGCATCATTCTACGCCTTGCTTGCCACACCTAGTCAGGATGTAGGGGGCTCTTCGAAAGCACACAGTCAAATTACTTTTGTGTTTTATACGCCATCATTAGACTCATTATCGTTAAAGTCGAAAAAGTATTGTGCGCCACAGCTGTGTTCTACCTCTCTTTAACTCGGCAAGTTAATTAAAGCCGGCGAGGGTCCCTTCCATTTCCCGCTCATCAGCGAGTACAAACCATCAAACAGAGAGCAGGTAGTCTGTAAATATTTCTTTCTTTGTCAGTGACAGTAAGAAAAGGAGGAGGAGGAGGAGAGGAGGTAGGAGAACAAGAAGAGAACATTGGGCAGGGGAGGAGTGGGTGGTGGGAGAAAAGAAATTCCTCTCTTCATGTCTTCAGGTTTTTTTGATGAGATTTTCTTAATTGGGCCACTAAGAGAAGCAGAAGTGAATCCTCAATAATTAAAAAATCTAATTAAGGAGTCTTTTGCATCTCCGTCTTTAATTATTCCGCGTGGAGCGCTGGGAAAGCGATATGTTCCTCCTGTTTTCATTTAAAGAAGAAAAAAGGTTTTTCGCTCTCTCTACACCAGTGCTTGACGCAAATCCCCTAACAACAAATAGACTCTATTTTGTCTCTCATCCTTGTGTGTGTGTGTGTGTTTGTGTGTGTGCGTGCGTGTGTGTGTGTTTGAGCAACATGCATGTCTGTCGCCCTTGCCTGTCTTTAAGTCCTCAGAGACCATCATTACGAATATCTAAAGAGATTTAATCCATTACTGTCATCTCTCTCTATCTCTCTCTCACACACACACACACACACACACACACACACACACACACACACACACACACACACACGCACATGCACACACACGCACACGCACACTAACACACACGTTTCTGAAGCATAATGTATCTGGCCCCTCATCCCACTACCATGTATATGTCCCTATTCCCTCCCATTGACTCAACCTCCCTGATAAAACCACAGGAAAACTACTTCCTATTAATAAATAAATAAATAAAATGAAAAACAGCTCCATTTTGGAGACAAATGACTATTCCTAAGCTTGACTAGATAACACAGCTTCGGTAGAGCAGTCCACATGGAGTTCAACAAGAGGTAACATATTTTTTTCACACAATTTTGTTATAGCGTCCAGTAGTATTTTGTCTGCATGATTGTTTAACTGTTGACAAATGTCAGATGTTTTATAAAGTCAGGTTGCTAAAATTAGCCAAGCTAGCTCTGTAGCTCAAGCATCGTTAGCTAGCTAACAGCAAAGTAGTGCTTTTTCTGACCTTTGTAAAGTAAGTTTGAGGTCATCCTGTCATTTAGGCTAATATAGATTTTACTTTATATTACAAAATATAGGCTAGCATATTACTGTACTTTAACAGAACAGTTTTCCAACTTTTTATTGAACGTAAAGTAAGGTATCCTTAGTCTCAAATTGAAGTTTAATTCAGTAAAATCATTAATAATTTACTTGCCAATGTAAAGATATAGCTATCGTCTTTATTTTGTTGCTTTACTTGTGCTACTACAGAGACTACTTCAACCACATACGGGAAGGAATGGTACAATTTTCAAAAGGAGGGGATCTGGAATGAACAGTCAAGGACAAGGTACATTAAGATTAAAAACATGTGCCTCAAAATGATTGTCACAGTTTGCAATTTATATTTATTATTTCCAAAGATTAAGCATTATACATTTTCTCTCATCAGATCAACGTGACAGTTATCCATTTGCAGTAGGCCTAAGTTATTTTTTTTAAATCTTTTATTTATTAATTTTTTTTTTTACTGTTCGCTGGTATGAATCTGGAATGAGAGAGGACGCAAGACCACCAATGAAAGTACAAGAGGACCAGGGAGGTTATTCAGAAGATGGCAGCTAATACAGTATCAATCCACATGTTGGCATACTGTTTGAAGAAATTGCTTCAGGTAGGTCACTGTGTCATGTCTCTATGATCTCAATACGTCACGCTAGGGCTGGGAGATATGGACCAAAAATAATATCCTGATATATTTAGGTTGAATACCGATACACGATATATATCAGTATTTTCTATAAAGTGGGCTAAATCCTTCAGGCATAGAGAAAAAACAGGAAACCCGACGGAAATATGAAATTTTTTATTTTTAGCGACATTAATTGACATATGAGCTTTCTCTGGTGTCTCCGCCCCTTTGACACTCTGAACGCACTAAGTGCAGGCATGGAGGGAGAGACGAACAAATTGAAAAAGTCATGAATAAATGCATAATATAACTATATTGATATAAACAATATTGTCTAATTGTATATCTCTTTTGAAAAAATTCAGATATTACGATATATACTGGTATATTGCCCAGCCCTAGAGGACTACTTCTAGAGGACTACTTCACGCACCACTACACTACAATACTCCAGTAAAACAGCACACTAAACTTCATCCTAGAACACCATAGAAACACCTTGAAACACTGTAGAAAAAAATACCATAGCAACACCCAACTACTTGATAGTAGTATTTTAAGTTTTCATTCAAGTCCTTGAAGATGATTATTTTCAGTAATAATGTGTGATGTTGCTCAAGTAATAGTTGAAATATTTTTGTTTCTTCTTCTTTAATAATATTTCTTTACAACTACTACTACTACAACTACATCTGTTTATTTACTATCAATTATACAACTATTATAGTACTATATTTTTATTACATCCTTTCAATTTTAGTTTTTTATTTTGTTCAGTTTTATGTTTTTACAGTGAAAACATATGTTGCTCAGTCCTCTTGTTTAATTTCTTGTTTTACAGGCACTCTTCATCGGTGATTGATACCAATCAAGAGTCAAGTCCTCTCTCAATGTTTACCAGTGTGCAGAAGACTTGCAAGATAGACTGTGATGCAGTTATTTTAATGCTGTAATGTTATATTCATGAGGTCAGAAAATCCTGTCAATATAAGTATTTTATTGATGATATAGGTAATGTCAATTTTGTAATTCAAATGTTGAAAATATTATTTGTCTTACAAAGTAAAGTATACAAATTATTGAGGACTAGGCCTGTCTGTTATGTCTTTTACATTTGACAGCAAAGCTTGGAGTGCTCGTCTTCTCATTTTATACACATGTATATTTGCCTGCCCTGCACTTGATTTATTTGGATAAGAAACTCAAATTAAAAAAATATCTCATACATTTGCATTCGATTGGACTGTGTGAAAACTGCTCTCGGGCCAATCAGATTCCAGCATTTCAAGGATCAGTCCAAGATTGGAGGAGCCACTCGTGTCTCCCCTCAATATTCAAAGTATTAGTTAGGGCCATTCTGACAAACAGAAACAGCGATGCACTGACTGTAGTGCAGCAGATGCGTCCCAGTCGCAGAGCATAAAGTAAAGCATTAGAAATTTAAGGGAGGTTTTACTTCAAATCACGTTAATTATGATTAGACATGCACCGGGTGGCAATAATTAAATCTTTGAAGGAAAATCTCGGGTCCTCTTGGTCCGAGATCGAGACAAAACCTTCAAAAAGTGGTCTGGAGACCGGTCTCGAGTACTACAACACTAGGCTATAGCCCACTATATTTTATTTGGGGTATTCACTTGATGGGTTCACTACAGTGACACGGACCATAGCGTCAGTGAATTTACTGATTCTCAGCGAGAGAAATAGGTTATGAGGTGTGGCTGTGAATTGGTTATATAATAAACTACAGTAAAGCAATATTTTACGTGTATTGTCTTATTTATTTACTTTTCCCATTTGTGGGGATTTATATGAATTAAATGCAAAAATAACAAGACTGTATTACTCTTTGCAAATAAACAGTATTATACTGTTATCATACAGCATATAACATGAAATTACAGTGAAATGCAGTTATTCTACTGTCATATTATGTAAACCAAAAAATTATATTTTCCTGTAAAAATAAATGACAGTCGGCGCACAGTAAAATAACAGTAAACTACTGGCGTCTCTGCTGCTAGTAATCTACTGTTAATTTACGGGAAAATAAAATTACAGTGTACTTATAAAACAGATGTTATTGGTGGTTTGTTAAAAAAAGTTAACATTACAAATAACAGACTTCAATGGCCAAGCTTTAATATATATATTCAAGTAAGAAAAATGAGAACTCAGATAAGGCTGTTGGGGTGAATTTAATAGCGCGCTATTGCAATATTTGTATTTTTGTTTTGAGTGGCCAAATGCATTACGTGACTAAGGTTTTTTTTTATTTATTTTTTTTTTATCAGTGTCAGATTCATGAAGCGGTTGCATTTTAAGTAAAAAATAGGAGCATTCCCTTTCTGTTCAAAGTTGATTTGCCAGTCCTGTCAGGAAGATAGGATTCATCATGTTTTGTTACTTTCATGATCTTAATTCTAAGCAAGAAAATCGTGATTTTCATTTTATCCAGGATCCCAATTGTATTATTTTATTAGTTATTACAGTATAATTGTACGAGAAGGCACATGTAGAATTTGGGAATCAAACTTATTTCTAGTACATTTAGAACTCAGCATTGGAACAGTGTTTTGGTTCCCACAGGATCTTTTTCCTTTGATGCCAACATTTTATTTTATGATGAAAATCTGCTTGTTATATGGAAATGGATTAAGTGATCCTATATGCAAAGAATAGTGTTACAGGAAAGGTATACGCAAGTCTGCCAGTGTAAATTCATTCATTCAACTCAAATGCCATAGCCATAATATTTATAGCCAAATACACACACACACAGAAGCATAGCTAAGACTTCAACACATGCAAGTTTATGGACCACATAATGGCTGTGATGTGACACACATACTGTACAGACATACTGTCACACAAACAAACACACACACAAATGTACAGGCATATGCAGTCACATACTGTAAACACACACACACACACACATGTACAGATATACTGATTCACACAAACAAAACACGCACACACACACACATACACACACAAATGCTGTTTGCATCCACTGTCCCTTTAGCTCTATGACAGAGGGTGGCCTATGACAGATGACTTGTAAAGTTGCATTATACAGTCAGAAGGTGGCATGCCATGAGGGAAGACGTGTCTTTCAGTTGGACCAATGACAAATGGTGAAAACATGATCCCCTATCATTCTGCGGTGTGTTGAGCATGGTAGGCCTGCACGTGTGTCTGCATGTGTGTGTGTCTGTGTCTGTGTGTTTCAGTCAGTGGGGTGCACAGGAAGTATGCTGTGCACCCCCACACACACTTTCTCTATGGGAGGGGGGGGGGCACATGAAGAGAGAGAGGGAGAGAACACATACAAACTGACAGTGACATGACAGTCAGAGAAACATGTGATGTGACAGTCATGCAATTACACACACACACACACACACACACGCACACACATCTATTCAAACAGATTTACACACCTCGCACATCCCTACCACATGACTGCCTCTCTCTCTCTCTCTGTGTGTGTGTGTGTGTGTGTGTGTGTGTGTGTGTGTGTGTGTGTCTGCCTAATTTCCTGTTTGTCTGTCTGGCGTAAGTCTGTGAGCACGTCACTTTGTCAGGTGGTGTGCGTGTGTGTGTGTGTGTGTGTGTGTGTGTTTGTGGGCCACGGGCCATAAACTAGCGCCACCACCAGCGCTAGCCAGCACCGGCTTTGCATCGCCATGGCGACAGGACTGTAACAGCCAGCGAGAGAGAGAGAGAGAGAGAGAGAGGGGGAGAGAGAGAGAGAGAGAGAGAGAGAGAGAGAGAGAGAGAGAGAGAGAG